>CAUYLG010073673.1:0-34337 GCA_963573385.1 Cacajao melanocephalus | reverse complement strand
TCCTTCCTGTCTTCGTTGCTAAGTACAATCATCGGCATAAAAGAGGTTTTTGTTACCTATTTTTAGATTGTATTCCAGCCTGGGCAATAGAGCAAGAATTCTGTTCTCTCTCCCCCTTTTTCTTTCTCCTCCTTTCTTTCTCTCATAGAAAAAAAGAGAAAAAGAGTAAGGAAGCTGCACATGCTCACAATGGAGTACGTGTTTTCTAAAATTCTAAATTTTGCTTAAAAGCCCAAATTTTATCATAGGCAACAAATGTTACAAATTGATTTCCTTGAAATAAAAGGTCCACAGTTTATTACTGAGAAATGGTTGTTAAAAACTGAAGCCTGATAACCATAGCTTGTCTGTGAGTCATTTTTCAAGTAAAGATGCTGTTTCATGAATAAAAATAGCTAATTCAGCTCTCAACTGTAAAAATCAAACAAGCATTTTTCTATGAAATAATCATTATACTTCAAAATGCAGTGTAGGTGTTTTCCATGTATAACAGTAAACCTATCAGATGTTAATGAGTTTGTTTCTTCACAAGGAATTTCAAAATGACAAGCCTTCAAGAGTCAAGATTTAATAAAAGTAATAATTTATACTGCTTCATGAAGAAACTTCTTAATGAAACTTGATATTCTTTCTGTCTTATTTTGAGTCTGTGGCAGTGAACAATACAATGGCTATCGACAGAGTTTTAGCCCATGCCTTGCTTTGTGTTGAGATGCTAGAAATTTTACCCACCACTGCTTTTGAGCCATCAGTTCAAACGTTAACACAATAAAAAGGTAATTAGTGCATTACTATTTGTATAAAAATAATTTTGATATTTTAAAATTATTCTCTTTATATTGGTATTTGGTCATTTGATAATATTGTGTATTAGTTGTGGACAACATTTTGAGAACCACTGCTCTAAATTGAGATTCACCCATTGGGGTTAGAGTTGAACTAAGTCCCCTGGGAGCTATTCACCCATCACTTGAACAAGCCTATAGTTCTGTTAACAGGAACTATGCCATGATTGATGAGCAAGCAACTATTAACAACATTTTATGCCATGGTTTTTTGTTTTTGTTTTTGTTTTTGTTTGTTTGTTTTGTTTTTTTTTTTTTTTTGAGACGGAGTCTCGCTCTGTCACCAGGCACCAGGCTGGAGTACAGTGGCACGATCTCGGCTCACTGCTACCTCTGCTTCCTGGGTTCAAGCAATGCTCGTGCCTCAGCCTCCCAAGTAGCTGGGACTACAGGCGCACACCACCATGCCCAGCTAATTTTTGTATTTTAGTAGAGACGAGGTTTCACCATGTTGGCCAGGATGATCTCGATCTCTTGACCTCGTGATCTGCCCTCCTTGGCCTCCCAAAGTGCTGGGATTACAGGCATGAGCCGCCACGCCCAGCACCATGGTTTATACATTTAAGATAAGCTTAGTTTATCAAGCGAAACTATTTTCTGTCTGGTGAAATAAGCCCTATGCCTGTATGTAAAGTTAAATTTGAGAGGGGAAAATGTACATAGTATAAAATGTCTTACCTATTGCTATAAATTCAGTAATTTACAACCTTATTCCCTTACTGGTTAGATCTATTTTAGCAGTATTCCCGGTTTTATTACTTACTAACTGTGGATTTAGGTAACTTGCTTTGTCTCTTTAGGTCTTAATTTTATACGTTTAAAGTGGATACCTTATAACGTGTTCTATTACATGGTTATGGATAAGTATACTCTGTTTCTAGTTAGAAAATAACTTAGTGCTCAGAATGCTTATGCCGAAGCCAAAAAATTGGAAGAAATATTTCTTTAATCTTGATAAGAAGCCTAATGGAGCCACCGTTAGTTGCTGTTAACATATAATTTAACAAACCTTGACTTCTATTATATGCTACCTTTGTACTTACCTGCTGTGGGTGTAAGGATACATTCAACTTCTGAGAGATTTGTGTAATAATTTCCTTTAGAAGTTAGCAACATATTCAAGGAAAGACTTTTGTCTCTAATTTTTTTTGAAATATGTGTTTCTAATTTGGTTTTTACTGAGAAAAAAATAGTGTCTCTTCAAGAGAACAACAGGTGACCTTTAAAAATAAAATGACAGAAGAACTATGTGTACTCAATGAAATTTGGATAATTTAACATTCAAAAATTAATTCAAGGGAGAACTCTTAAATCTTCAAACAACCTTAGTGTGCTTTGAGAGCCCAGAGGTGAAGCATTGGAAAGTGTATTTCAACTAAAATAAGAAAAGGAGTTTTTTTTTTTTTAAATAACCTTTATAGAATCCAGTAAACTGCCCAAGCTCTTCTCTTTTTCATTTATCTGTTCAAATTTGTTTTATTCTTTGAAATGCCAGTTTGAATCCTTCCTGTTCTATGCAGTTTCTCCTACCTTCTCCAAGCCTTGGGAATTTAATTGTCCTCTGGATACCTACATTCTGTAGCAAATATTTTAACATTTTATTCCATTGCATATTGTTGCTTCATGACTTTTAATCTTGCTATACCTGGATTACAAATTTCTTTTGTTAAGAAATTATAATATATAGGTCTTTTATTGTTCCACATTGCTTAACACAGTGATGAGTACGTAGTGGGTACGTAGTAAATATTTGCTGCTTGTTTTTCAACTCTTTGTTATGGAAAACTTGAAAATAACATAATGAACGCAGAAATCCATCACCAGTTTCAACAATTATCAACTTATGACTAATTTTATCATCTCATTTTATCCCTACATAGTTCTTAGCCCTGGATTGTTCTGAAGCACATGCCTGATATCTTATCATTTTATCTGTACTTCGGTATATTTATCCAAATATGAGAATTATTCTAAAGAATAGATCAATATTCAGTTATACCTAAAAAGAATTAAATACAATTACATGACAATATATAATATTCTGTCATTGTTCAAAAGTTCCTTGTTTTTCACATTTTATTTTACAGTTTGTTGGAAGCAGGATCTACGTAAGATCCATATTACAATGACTATATGCCTCTTAACTCTCTAATAATCTCTAGGTTACCCTCTTTTTGAGGGACTGTGTTAGAGAAACTTCCAGGGTCAGCTAGGGGCTTTGTTCCCAGTGTAGGGATTTTCCCGCCTATGGCTCCTAAATGTCAGGGTTCAGTGACTTAGGGTTTTAAAACAGTAACCAATCCAGTAAAGGATTCAAAAATCAACTGATCCAGAGAAAGTCTGAAAAAAAAAACCATCTCATTGGACGAGAACTAGAAGGGGGAGGGAATAACACAGGGGTATAAGCTCCAGCCGCACAAGCTTGCAGTGGCACCCACTCTGGGTCCCCTTTGATGGCATGGAAGCTGTCCTTTCTCTCTGCCTAATAAACCACACTACTGCACACTCCATCAGTCCATGAATTCTATTTGAGCTGTAACACCCACTGCAAAACTGAGGCCCCTTTCCCCATTTGTCGGGGTTGGAGAGGCCAAGAACCTGAGTTCCAGAAAATCTGGTTGCATCTAATCTGGTTATATTATCATCCATTTTTTCCTGAGATTTATTTGTTGAAGAAAGAGAATGGTTTGCCCTATGGAGTTGCCAACATTTGGATTTTATTGAAAGTATCTCTCTTATGTTATTTAATAAGTTTCTCTGTTCTCTGCTTCTCAAACCATTGTAGTTAGATCTAAAGGCTTGATAGGATTCCAGTTTTTTCTTTTTCAAAACCACTTCATAGGTGAAAAGTGTGTGATTCCATCTGGAGACACAGAATAGCTGGTTGTCTATGATTTTAGCTGCCTTTGACGTTCATTGCATAAATTCATTCATTCATTAGAGGAGTGAAATTCAACATCTACTATTTGTTAGTTGGAATATTTTTTTAGAGGGAACATCCTCTAATCAAATTTGGGGGACATTTTATTACCATGATGAACAGTTCTTTTTAAAAAATGCCTGTCAATGATAGACTGGACAAAGAAAATGTGGCACATATATACCATGGAATACTATGCAGCCATAAAAAAACTACGAGTTTGTGTCCTTTGTAGAGACAAGGATGAATCTCGAAACTATCATTCTCAGCAAACTGACACAAGAACAGAAAACCAAACACTGCATGTTTTCACTCATAGGCAGGTGATGAACAACGAAAACACTTGGGCACAGGGAAGGGAACAACACTCACTGGGGTAGGTAGAGGGGTGGAAGGGAGGAGAGGAGAGGGATAGCACAGGACAAATGCCTGATGTAGGTGATGGGTGGATGGAGATAGCAAACCACCATGGCATCTATGTACCTATGCAACAATCCTGCAGGATGCAGGATGTGTACATGTACCCCATAGCCCAAAGTACAAAAAAAAAAAAAAAAAACCAGGAAAATGATTTGTTCTTTAACTCTTATTTACTACTTTTTAGTTGGTTCCCTAGCTGTCTCCAAAGGTGGTCAATGAATTATTTTGAATCATTAGGATTTAAAGAATTTTCACATTGGCATCAAATTATCTCAACTGGCCAGTGAAGATCTCTTTCAGTTGACTTTAGAATATTTTTGACATAACCCCAGGAGTTTTTTACAGGCTCCTATTTATCTGATATGACAAGATATTCCAAAATCATCTTATACATTTCCTGAGATGAAATGTATCAAATGATTATACATTTGATCTGGGAGCATTTCCGTAAGGAACTCCTTTTTTTTTTTTCCTTAGTAAGGAATGGTAATTATAGACCCAAGTCTGGTTGCTGGAGTACTCATTGCTATATGTTGTTCAGTGAACAGAAGTAAGAGGATATATCATGCTGATGTTTTCAATTCAAATTCAATTCCATAGGATTATTTTCCTAACTTCATCTCTCTTACACCTGTATCTATCCTTTTTCTCCCAACCTGAAAACCCCAGTTCTCAATAATACCAATATAAGCTCTAATGATCATTATCCCCCCATACATAGACAACTGTCTCAGAATCAGAGTACCAACAGTACTATTGATTATTAAAAATAGGTTAAGCTTTTTCAGTTTTTCTTAACCTTATAATGTACCCAATTAATGATGTACAGTCAGAATCCTGTGTTTTAAAGTCAGTTAAAATTATTTCTCACTAGTTATGCCACTGACTTGTTACGCAGTTAAGTGCATTTACTTCATATTATCTTTTATGTTAAGGATTACTATATTTAGAAAATGCTTATAACTAGGTAAACATGTACAAGCTTTCATATTTCATAAATATATACAAGCTTTCATATTTACATCTACAAAACAAAGCATATTTAGAAAAATCTAGTTTATATTCCAATGCACTCTCCTATATATAGGATAAAGAAAATTATAACTTATTCTCCCATTAAGTATATAATAGGAATAATATAAATATATTTAACATACGTATGTTTATATAATATATATTGATATATAAATACACATATAATTATATTTAATATGCCCCTTCTTGGACAAACAGTTGCATTATCTAAACACTTTTATCTGTTTTTCTTTTTCACTTAACATATACTGGAGAACATCTCATAGTAAAATAAATACCCACACTGCTTTTGCAGCTGCCTAGTACCTCATTGTATGTGTACCATATTTTTTTCAGTCAACCTTCTATTGCTGGGAATTTAGTGTTGTAATTGATAGACTTGGCTATACTCCTTTTCACACTTTACAAATGTATCTTTGAGTTAAATTTCTGCAAGAGGAATTGCTATGTCACAAGGAAAATACATACGTAAGCACTAAGTACTGTAAATTTTCTTCCTTCTGAAATAAATGATATCTCAGAATAGGATAATTTGCATTTTTTAAATTATAGTGGAGGCTGGGTATTTTTTTCATGTTGCCAAAGGCCATTTGCATTATATTTGCAAATGTTTTGTTTATGTTTCTAGGCCATTTTTTTTTGTTTTATGTATTAGGTTGTTAACTTATTTGTGTGTGATAAATGCTGAGATTTTGCTCAATTTTTTTGTTGTTTGTCTTTATATATGATATTTTTGGTATGCAAAGAGATTTTGAAGTTGTGTAATCAAACATTATTTTGCCTTATTGCTTTTGAATTCTGATCATAGTTGGGAAAATATTCCTCAAAGGTTCTACAGAAGAATGTTACAGTAGGTAGCTAGTTGGACATAAGCAGAACAGGAGAGGGCTCCTCCCTGCACTCCCCACCAAGAATGTCAGGTGACCATCAGGGGATGATTAGGCAGTGGTTAACTGTCTCCCCAAAATAATAATTGGTCACAGCCAGTGCCCCAGAAAGGCAGTCTTCCCAATAGATGGAAGACACCTGAAACTAGTGATGAGCAGCTTCCCGGAAAGATCTCAGGGTTTGGGGGAGTGGGCTCAAGCATGTGTATTAAGAGGCAAAATGGCAGAGTTTAACTGGTGTATAACTTCCTAGGGACATTTGACTGCTGAGGGAAAAATGTCTCAAGGGAGCATGTGCACATCTTCTGTAAGCACACTGTGCATGCTTCTTCCCAAGTCCTAGCAGGACCCTGCACATGCAGACTGCCCACCCCAAGGGAGAAATCAGGGGAGAAGGGATACAAGACCCCCGAAGTATGCCAGTGTATAAAATCCCAAGTGAAAAGGTCAAACTGCGCACTTGATCTCTCAAGTCGCACACTTAGCCCTCTTTCAAATGTGCTTTACTTTCTTTTCGTTTCATTCTAAAGCTTTTTAATAAACTTTCACTCTTACTCTAAAACTTGCCTCGTTCTCTCCTTCTGCCTTATGCCCTTCAGTTGAATTCTTTCTTCTGAGGAGGCAAGAACTGAGGTCACTGCAGACATGTAGGAATTTGCTGCCGGGGTAATACATTTTGTTGCCAGGAGGCTAGGATATTATCTGCTGCCATACCATGTTGAACGTGCCGGATCTCATCTGATCTTGGAAGCTAACCGGGTCAGGCCTGGTTAGTACTTGGATGTGAGACTGCCTGGGAACATCGAGTGCTGTAGGCTAAAAAAAAAAAAAACAAACCTTGCCCCCCCTCCCCCAATTCAATCATCTCCCTCCAGGCCTCACCTCCAACATAGGATTCCAATCAACCTAAGATTTGGGTGGGACACAGATCCAAACTACATCAAGATTTGTCTTACTAGCCGGGCGTGGTGGCTCATGCTTGTAATCCAAGCACTTTGGAGGCCAAGGCGGGTGGATCACCTGAGGTTGGGAGTTCAAGACCAGCCTGACCAACATGGTGAAACCTCTTTATATTAAAAAAAAAAATCAACTGGCATTTATACTAGTCTTTATCCCTATTCTACTTGAAATGTATCCTTTTGTACAGTATGAGGAATGGAACCAACTTAATCTTTTTCTATATGTCTATCTTATTATTTCAATAACAATGTATTAAAAAGTTGTATCTTTTCCACACTGGATTTAGAAGCCATTTTGAATATGTGTTAAATTTGGAGGGCATTGCAATAGCAGGGTAAGGAGCTCAGCGAAACCTCCTTAGAGTCATATCTATTAAAAAAAATTAATAAAGCCAATACTTTAAAATCTCTGGAGATTGACCAAAGAGCTTACAACAAATTTAGAAGCATTTAGAAAAAGAAAGTTGTTAAGAACAACTTTCAGGTAAGGAACTGTATTCTTACATCATAGTCAAAATGTACAAAGACACAGCTTTGCCTTGCATAACTGTATCCATTACCACCCCACCCAGCTCCAGCTCCAGCTCCTGCTCCTGCTTCATTGGGCACAGATTGTCCCAGGTTGGGAGGAGAGGTATCTGAAAGCCTCAAAGCTAGCAACAACCTGGTCTGCAAGAAGCTAAATATCAGTTGGCATGGAGTGTGAAGAAATTTATTTAACAATATTTGAAAACAATAGAGCAATCAGCTGGCAATTAGTTGAGGTTAAGAATAGCATGTGAAATCAATAATGACAAACCAGTGAGAAACTTAATGGGAAGATAAGGAAAAGAGACAGTCAAGAGGATAAACTAAAATCACACTCATCCTGGTGCTCAGGAACTGTTCATGCCCAAGGTTGTGCCCTCTGGAGAATGATGTCAGAGACTGCATACTATGAGGGAAATAGTCTCCACTAAATCAGTTCAGGCAAGTAAAAAGAAAATCTACAACAACAAATAAACAGGGAAACAACATCAAGCATAAGGAATAAGAATCAGTAGCAGAGTTGCTACAATATATTATAAAAACAATCCAGTTTTTAGGAAAAGATTCTGAGACATAAGGAAACAAAAAGGTGCAACCCACATTGAGGAAAAAAGCAAGCAATAGAAAACTACTTATGAGAAAGTCTAAAGATTGGACTTCTCCAAGATTTTAAAGCAGTCATATGAATATACCAAAAACTAAGGGAAAATATGTTTAAACAATTCAAGAAAGGTATGACAATGTCACATCAAGTAGTAGAAATTATAGTACAATAGGACCAGATGGAAATTGTAGAGTTGAAACTAGAGAGCTCAACAATAAGTTAGAGCTTGTAGAAGAATGAACCCATGAACTTGAAGATAGAGTAATAGAGATTATACAATCTGAAAAACAAAGAAAAAAATGAAGGAAAATAGAAACGAAGGGAGTCTCAAAGAAATGCGAAGTCATTAAGCGCATCAACATATGTGTAATGGAAGTACCAGAAAGGGGGAGAAAGAGAAAACAATTTTTTTGAAGAAGTAATGACTGAAAACTTTCCATTTTCAGGCAAAACAGCAGTCTACACATTAATGAGGCTCAATAAGCTCCATGTAAAATAAAGAAGATCCATATCAAGACACATCATAGGCTGGGTGCGGTGGCTCACACCTGTAATCCCAGTAATTTGGGAGGCCATGGCGGGCATATCACCTGAGGTCAGGAGTTCAAGACTAGCCTAGCCAACATAGTGAAATCCTGTCTCTGCAAAAATACAAAAATTAGCTGGGCGTGATGGTGGTGGATGCCTGTAATCCCAGCTACTCAGGAGGCTGAGTTGGGAAAATCTCTTGAACCCGAGAGGCAGAGTTTTGCAGTGAGCCAAGATTGCGCCATTGCACTCTTGCGTGGGCAACAGAGCAAGACTCCATATCCAAAAAAAAAAAAAAAAAAAAGGACACATCATAGTCAAGACGGAAAGATCTTGAAAACTTCTAAAGAAGAATGAATTAGATAAAAATGAATGTAGATAAGATGCTGACTTCTCATCAGAAACAACGTGCTGAACATAAAAATATGACCATTAACAATCATATTTGGCAAAACTGTCTTTGAGAAACAAAGGCAAAATCGAGACATTTCCAGATAAATAAATCTGAGATAATTCATTGATAACAAGTCTACTTTATAAGAAATACTAAAGGAAATTCTTTAGGCTGCAAAAAAGTGATCCCAGACAGTAATCCAACCTGCAGAAGAAAAACAGAGAGTGCCCATAAAGGTAATTACATAGGTAATTATAAAAAGGCAATATCTTTTCATACTTCTCGTTTCTTCTCTTTAAAAACAATTGCATTAAACTATATAAATAATTGTTTGACCTATAACGTGACATACTTGACAATAACAGTATGAAGAAGATGGGTGAGAACAAAGCTGTATTAGAGTAAGGAATAACTCTTCAAATTCGTAAGAACAAATGAAAAGAATCATAAATGATATATTAGAAGGCTAATATAAAAAACTGTAAATATATACTTGTTCTCCATTCTTCTTTTAGCATCTTGAAAAGACATAAAATTATATAATGTCATTTTGACAATATATTCTTGAATTTGTCACAAATGTACGTATAACATTTAATAAAAATAACACATAAAATGGGAGACAGAGCTACATAGAAGTAAATTTTATATAATCTCAATAGAATTAGTCTAAATCTGAGGTAGATTTTGATGACTATTATGCACCACAAAGCAACTACTAAAAATATAATTAAAATATAATTTGAACCATATTTAAAGAAATTAACACATTGTATTAGAAAATGTTTCCCAAGTACAAAAGAAAAGAAGAAACAGAAAAACAAGATATAAGACAAATAGAAAACAAAAAGCAAAGAGGCAAACTTAAATCTAACTGTATCGATAATAACATTAAATGTAAATTTATTAATCCAATCAAAAGGCAGATATTATCAGTTTGGATTAAAAAAGGAAGATTCAACTATAACCATATGCTTACAGAAGACACACTTTAGACTCAAAGATACAATAGGCTGAAAGTAGGAAAATGGAAAAAGATATATAAACTGGAGAAACATACACTAGAAAGTAGAGCAACAGAAAAATTAGTAACCTCAAAAGTGAGTTCTTTTTGTTTTTTTGAGACAGGGTCTCGCTCTGCCTCCCAGGTTGGAGTCTACTGGTACAATCACAGCTCACTGCAGCCTTAATATCCCGGGCTCAGGTGATTCTCCCACCTCTGCCTTCCGTGCAGCTGGGACTATAGGCATCCACCACTATGCTCAGCTAATTTTGTGTATCTTTTGAAGAGACAGGGTTTCTCCATTTTACCCAGACTGGTCTTGAATTCCTGGGCTTAAGTGATCCACCCATCTTGGCCTCCCAAAGTGTTGGGATTACAGGCGTGAGCCATGGTGCCCAGCCAAAAGTCAGTTCTTTCAAAAGATCAGTAAAATTGACAAATAGAGAACACTCAAAATTTCTAAAATCAGGAATGAGGGAGTGAACCTCAGTACTTAAAAAATAAAAAGAAATTGCATAGGAATACTATGAACCACAGTATGGCTACAAGTTAGATTACTTAGGTAAAGTAGATGAATTCTTAGAAATATGCAAACTATAAAACTGATTCAAGAATAAATAGATAATCCAAATAGACAAATAGTGTGTAGTGAGCTTGAACTAGTATTTTTAAAAATTTCCGCAAAGGAAAGACTAGGGCAGATAACTTTATTGGTGAATTCTACCTAACATTTGAAGCAGAATTAACACTAACCCTTCACAAACTCTTTCAAACAATAGAAGAGAAAGTAATGCTTCCTAACTCATTCTCTAGGGCCACTATTATTATCCTGACACCAAACCAGACAAAAGCAGCACAAGAAAACTATAAAAAATATCTCTTAATGCAAAAATCTTCAAGATTATACTAGCAAACCAAATCTAGTAAAACACAAGGATTATATATCAAGGACAAGTAGTATTTATACTCTACAGGATTAGATTAACATAGAAAAATCAGTTAATGTTATATGCCATATTAATAGAATAAAGAACAAAACTACATTATTATATCAATAGATGCAGGAAAGGCATTTAACAAAATACCATGCCCATTTATAATAAAAGCACTAAACAAACTAGAAATGAAAGGGAACTTCATCAACCTAAGAAAAGGCCTCTACAAAAAAATAGCTAACCTCACACTTAATGATGAATGTCAGAAGACAACAGTTTGTAACAAGGCAAAAATGTATCCTCTTACCACTTCTATTCAACATTGTCCTGGACATTGTAACAAATAAAAGTTATCCAGACCGGAAAGAAAGAAGTAAAGCTGTCTCTGTCGGTAGATCATATAGTCTTGTATACAGAAAATCCTAAGGAATCTACAAAGAAATTTGTCTTAATGAATACATGATTTCAGTAAGGTTGTGAGATACAAGATCAATACACAAAAATCAATTGTATTTCTATATATTAAAAATAAACAATCTGAAAATGAATTTAAGAAAATAATTTATAATATCAAAAATAATAAAGTACTTAGAAGTAAGCATAAAGAAAGAAGTGCAAGGCTTACATACTAAAAACTATAAAACATGGCTGATTAAAATTAGAGAGGACCTAAATAAATGGGAAGACATCTCATAGTTATACATTGGAAGACTTAATGTTGTTAATATGGCAATTCTTTCCAAATATTGATCTACAGATTTAATGCAACTCTTAAAGTCACAGCTGACTTTTTTGTGCAGAAATGGAGAATCTGAGTCAAAAATCTATATGAAAATGCAAGGGATCCAGAAGAGTCAAAATAATTCCAAACAAAGCATAAAATTGGGATACATAGTTCAGGATTTCAAACTTTACTAAAATTTAAGAGAGTATGATACTAGCATGAGAATAGGTATGTACATCAATGAATATAATTGAGAGTACAGAAATAAGCCGTTCCATTTTCTCTTAATTAATTTTCAATAAGGATGCTAAGACCATTCAGTGAGGAAAAATAGTCTCTTCAGTAAATGGTGCTGAGACAACTAGATATCCACAGGCAAAAGATTGAAGTTAGACCCCTTCTTCTCACTAACCAAAAATTAACTCAAACTGGTGCATAGACCTAAACATAAAAGGTAGTACCGATGCTTGTTAATTTACAGTGGGGTTGGATTTTAATAAATCCATCATAAGTTGAAAATATCATAAGTTTAAAAAGCATTAAATATATCTAACCTATCAAACATCATAGCTTAGCATAGCCCACCTTCAGTGTGCTCAGAACATTTACATTAGTCTACAATTGGGCAAAATCATATCATACAAAGCTTATTTTATAATAAAGTATTGGATATCACATGCATGTAATGTATTAAATACAGTACTGAAAGTGAAAAACAGAACAATATGAGCACTCTCCAATTATGATTTTAACTGAATGCATATGTGTCAAAAAATGTTAAGTGAAACCATTGTAAGCTACAGACGGTCTGCACTATAAAACTCAGGAGAAAACAAGAGGAGTAAATCTTCGTTATTGTGGGTTAATACTTCTTACATATGATACCAAAAGCAAAGCAACACATTTTTAAAAATACATAAATTAGATGTCATCAAAAGTAAAAACCTTTGGGCTGCAAATGATACCATAAGAAAAGTGAAAGAACATTCCACAGAATGAGATAAAATATTGGTAAATTATATCTACCTGATAAGGAAATTTTACCCACAATGTATTTTTAAAATTCTTACAACCTAATAATAGAAAAATAAATAATCCAGTTAAAAATTCAGCAAAGGATCCAAATAGACATTTCTCCAAAAAGATATAAAAGTGCCCAATAAGTACATGAAAATATTCTCAACGTCATTAGTTATTTGGGAAATGCAAATTTAAACCATAACAAGATACCATGTCACATTTTGTAAGATGTCTATAACGAAAACAATGGACAATAACAAATGTTGGTGAGGATGTAGAAAAATTGGAGCCATCATTCATTCGTGGGAATGTAAAGTGATGCAGCCACTTTTGAAAACAGTTTGTCAGTTCCTCAAAATGTTGAATATAGAACTACGTGTGAACTGGCAATTCTACTCCTAGATATATACCCAAGAGAAATACAAAGACGTATTCTCAAAATCTTGTACATGAGATTTCATAGAAGCTGGCAATTCTACTCCTAGATATATACCCAAGAGAAATACAAAGACGTATTCTCAAAATCTTGTACATGAGATTTCATAGAAGCTTTCTTCACTGTAGCTCCAAAATGAATAACATCCAAATATTAGCAAGTGATGAATGGATAAATGAATGTGGTATATATCCATAATATATGACTATTCTACAATTAAAAAGAATGAAGTACTGATACATGCTATGGCATGGATGAACCTTCAAAACATTATGCTAAATGAAAAAAGTCAGAAAATAGCACATGTAGTATGATTTCATTTTATATGAAATGTCTAAAAGAGGCAGATATACAGAGACAGAAAAGTGGATTACTCATTGCCTAGGGTTGGGGCAGGATGTAGAGTAGTGACAAGTGACTGCTAATAGGTACAGGACTTCCTTTTGTGGTGATAAAATGTTATAAAATTAGGATGTAGTGATGGTTGCACAAGTGTGAATATACCATAAATCATTCAGTTGTACACTTTAAATGGGCAAATTTTATGTTATATAAGTCATATATGTAATTATATACCCATAAACTGTTAATGAATTTTATATGTAGAATCATATGCAATTAGATCCATTTTTGAATTTTCTATCCTTTTCCATTGATATATTTAATCAGAAATACCATACTGTTTCAACTGCAGAACTTGATAATATGTCTTAGAGTCTGCTATGCTTAGTTAGTCCTCATTGCATTTGTTACTTACAAATTTTTTCTGGCTATTCTTGCTTGTTTACTTTTCCATTTGAATTTTATAATCAATTTATTGTACTCCAGAACAAACCAAAAAAATCTCACTAATGTTATTTTTATTGGTATTTTATTAAATTTGTGGTTTGTCTTGGGGAGTAAAAGAGCAGATCTATAAAACTTTTGTTGATTTTAGGCAGTTGGCACATATTGAGTAGCATGTTTTAGCACAATAGAAGAAGGGCGAATTTTGTATACGTGTAGTTTCAGGTTTCAGTTTGCTCCCTCATTAAACATGCAAACTTGAATAAGTTGATTATTTTCTCTATACTTGAATTTTCTCATTTAGAAAGTAAAAATAATAATATTGAAGATACTGGTTGTTTGGAGAATTAAACCCTCACAAGTGTGTATGTCTTTTGCTGTTCTTTTTCTTTTTTCCCTGATACATTGCCAGTGCTAGAATAGTGTCTGCTCCATAGCAGAAGCTGAATAAATTAATGAAACATTTATTAAAGTTCTCAGCTATATTGGACAATCAAATGTTAGTGCCTTTTAAAAATCTTTATTTTACAAACGATGCCAGCATCAAATTTACAATTGTATGTTAAGCAATTTTCTTTGGCTTTTCATATTACTGAAATATTTTGGACGAAAGCTAAAACGGAACGTTTTTCTCTGTTGTATCTAATTTATTTATTTATTTTTATGTATGTGTTTATTTCTTTATATTTATTTTTGAGATGGGGCCTTGCTATGTTGCCCAGGCTGGTTTTGATCTCCTAGACTCAAGCGACCCTCCTGCCTCAGCCTCCCAAATTGCTGGGAGTTCAGGCATAAGCCACTATGCTCAGACTCTCTGTGATGTTTACAGTGAAATTTTGATGTGGTTGAATATGATTTTCTAAAGTTTATGTTTTAATTTTATATTTTCTTTAGTTTTGTACAAGTAATAGCACTAAGTAGTTTCATTCTAAAAGCAACTCATATAAATAATACATTAAGAGTGGACTCAGAGAATAATGAAAAGGCAGTAAGTCTTATCTGTATCATCCACATGCATGACGCAAGTTAACACTGTGCGGGATTCGCAGTTGGAAGAAAATGCTCTCAACAGACATTTTAATTACTTGGACTTGTTCGTGACTGAGGTCATATTTGTTATTAAATAGTAAAATTTACACAGCAAATGATTGCCAAAAAAAAAAAAATCCAGCCCTGAAAAACATCAGTACTCCATGAATTGGTAGCGAGAGTAGAATGACAAAATAACTAATACACCTGTGAATAAGATTCTCAGCAGTGGTAAAATTAAGCTTTAATTGCTGTTTCTCTCTCAATAAATATTCCCTCTCTCTGTAAATGAAAATAACATATATTTAGAACATTCTATATAAAAAGAAAATATAGAATATAGAATATTTTAAATATATAGACAGTAAAATACATATTTAGAATAACATATATAGAATATTCTAAATATAGAGGGAAATATAGAATATTATATATGTGTATATATAGTGTGTGTGAAAGAGACAGATTGTGAAATTACAATAAACACAGTTAATCTTTGTACAGATAGTGTATGGTAGAAAAATTCATGTTGATTTATTGATAGAAGCTGTAGCTTCTGAAAATAATTGCTGGAACATCTGGCATCCTTAATAATCCTTAATACTGTGTATATTTATAAGAACAAGAGTGTCTTCCTTTAATTAACTGGAACAATTCTCCTAATGGTGTCATGGAGGAATACCTAAACTAGTTGTAAACATAACTACTTTTTTTCTCAAAATGTCAAGGTTGTTTGTACAGCAACCAACAGTATTGGCTTGAAGATAGGCTTCCCTCCTGGCCTTGGCCCTTCTGGTATAAAATTTTTCCTCCAAAATTCCCTTTTATCACCCTCTTTTTTGGAAGGATTATTGTTATAATGGCACATACGTATGATGAGATGCAAGTCTCTATATAATTGTGATGTAGCGGAATGTGCAGACTTTGAAATCAAGGGGAAAAAATCAAATTTTTATATTATTGTATATTAACAAAATGACTGGGGCCAATCATTTAACTTTTCTAAACTTTAATTTCTTACTAAACTAACCAGCTGGTAATTTCTTCACCTGTAAACTCATGGGTAATAACCTCTATGTCAACAAGGTTAATATCTTCTAAATGCCTAGCACTCTGCCTGACACAGAGTACATATTCAATTGGAGTTATTTTCGTTAGCACTGTTGCATCTGCATTTGCCAGGATCTGAAAGTGGCTTCCCCTGAATGGGCACTCTAGCTGCTATGTATGTTTCTTGAAAGTTGTTCAGGAGAAAGGAAACAAGGAAGTCAATGACTTCCTCATTGCTAAACACCCTGTTCAATTTTCAGACCTCACTTTAGCATTTGACACGGTTGGTGTCTCCTCAGAAACGTGTTTGACCCATGTCTTCCAGAACACTGGTTTTGCTCTTTCTGAATGCTCCTTCTCTACCTCCTTTCCCTGTTGCCTCTCTTCTCAGCAACTTGATACCTATGTTTTGTAATGTCCCCAAAGTTTCGTTCTTGGATTTCTCTTTTTCTCCTACACTCATTCCTTTGGAATCATACTCAGTTTCATATTTTCATGCTGATTATATCCTAGATTATAGCTCAGCTGAGCCCTTACACCTAAGCCTCAGGCTCAAATATCCAAATGCTGACTTATCTCAGTTTTGTCATTTATAAAGTGAGTTTGGTGATACTGTTCTATGTTTTTCTAAATTCATTATTTGACTATGAAAATTAATTTGTGAGTATTAGAAAACTCCAAAGATAATTCAAATGTAAAGTCATATTTATTCTTGTAGTACTTTTTATTATTTAACATGTGAATATATCATTTTAACACCATAGTTCCTATGTTTTATAGTCAAAATAAGACAACTATCTATTCATTTCTATATTTTTCTACTACTTTCTATTTAGGTGTGCTATTGTCACTAAATTGTTTGGAAACTTTTTAGTCATAATTTGCAGACTTCTACAAAGATTTTATTTTCGATATGGTTTTATGCAACTTATGTTAGCATGTTTCTTGTCACATATATTTACTTTATTTTCTTTTAGTGATTCACCATAATGTGAATTTAAAGTTATTATTCATGTTTTTCCCCCAAAAGGGCAGATTGGAGGCATTGTTAGCATGTCTTTCCCACTTGGAAAGACAAGATAGTGTGTAGAGATTCACAGTGTGAACTTTTTTCCAAATAACAACATAGGGACTTAACAGGAAAATGGAAAGAAACCACAGACCCTTTGAAAGAAGCAGCAGGCTGTAGCCTACACCACAAGCCAGGCAGAAAACTGTAAGCCCCCAGAGTGTGAGGGGAGATAAAAATGACTCCAGGATACACACTCGCACTGGGAAATCTGGCAATCCAGGCTATGTGGGAAGGCCTTAACACTACCCATTGCTGGAGCTGAGTTAGTGAACAGTGGGGAGTATATAAGAAGGAGTGGCATCGAGACGTGCCTTGTGTGTACTCCCAGGCTCCAGCACAGATGGAGGGAAGCCATTCTGATCCTACCTCACAGAGTACCTCACAGAAACCAGCCAGCTAACTCAGGCAGTAGTCACAAGTCCCAAATGAGATTTGTGATATAATCTTAAGTGGGAATGAACCCCCTTGGCCAGAACTGAGGGATGAATGGGAAGTGTGCTGTTACCACAGGTGCAAGAATTGAGCATCTCTGCTTCATGGACAAACTGGGAGGTGTGTGGCCTGAGAACCATAGTTTCTGTCTCTGCAGGGAAGGCTTATAACCTAGGGCAGTTTTGAGTTCTGAGTGCAGACTGCTTGGAGCCTAGCTAGCTGTTGCTAGTGGAACACTGCTATGTGAGATCTGCCTTGCCAAGCACATGGGAGCTGTGTGGGGCTTACTATTGCCTGCTACTCCTCTCTTTCTGTGAGGACTCTTCTGTGAAGCAGAGGCAGCTGTGCTCCTCCCTGGAACATTACCCCACTGGCCAGAGAACTACTCTCCAGTCCCTACCGGGTCTGCTGTTTGTGCCCACACATGGGGAGACAGAGCATGGAATTGCCTGACCCAGTCCCCACCTGGCTTTGTTCCTCCACTGACCATGGTAGCTTAACATAAAGGACAGCTCTATGGCCCCACTCATTGCCTAAGACACTATAGCACCTCCCAGGGGTAAGATAGGGCGAGCACAAATCCCACTGCTACCACTGTAGTTGGTGCATTTTTGCAAGGCCCACCCCCTGTCTGGAGGCCAACTGACAAATCAATTACAACATCTATAGGCACAATTAGCAGGGTATAGGATGAAGCAAACTTGTGCATGATCTCAGCTATTATCATTGCCTGCATCATCCTGGCTAACCAGAAGGTCCTGAGTCTGTCCATGTGACCAGTTCATCACTATTACAACTGGCATTTGAGAAAGCCAATGCATTAAAGCTACTGGTAACCAAGGAATCTCACAGCATCGATGTCACTCTGCTGCCACTACCATCAGAGTAGTCTTGAGGGCAGGTCACCTCACTGGACCCCTCCCAGCACCAGTCTGGAGTGAGGCAGCCCCACTGGGTGACTAGACCCAGAAGAGCATCAGTATTCACAGTAATCTGATCCTAAGTTACTCCTACTCTGACTCTAAGTTACCTTCTGTTCATGTGAAAAGTAGGGGTAGGGAGAGTGCACCAAATCAAGGGAGCACCCTTTGGGACAAAAGAATCCAGATGGCAGGCCCTGAGCCACAGAACTTTCCACTTAGGAGAATTTTCTTTCACCAGAGGCACAAGTGCAGTGCTGGGCTCAACAGGAAAAGTCTTCTTCTCTTGAACAGGCAGACAGCCCTGGTGCTCATGAAGGGTCTTGGATAAGGGGACTTCTTCTCTTTATCCACCACTGGAGACAGAGTTGGGCTTCTCCCAGGGGACCACCATAATTCTTTACAGAACAAGAAAAAAAATCCTGAAATTCGTATGAAATTTAAAAAGAGCTTGAATAGCCAAACTAAGCAAAAGACTAAGCAAAAAGAACAAATCCAGAGGCATTACATTACTTGACTTCAAACTATACTATAAGGCCATAGTCACCAAAACAGCATGATACTGGTATAAAAACAGGCATATAGACAAATGGAACAGAATAGAGAACTCAGAAATAAATCCAAGTAATTTTAAATTAATTTTGAAAAAAATAATAAAATGCATAGATCACTAGCTAGATAAATAAAGAAGAAAAGAGAGAAGAATCAAATAGACACAATAAAAAATGACAAAGGGGATATCAACACTGACCCCACAGAAATACATACAATCATCAGGCAATACTATAAACACCTCTATGCAAATAAACTAGAAAATCTAAAAGAAATGGATAAATTTCTGAACACATACACCTTCGAAAGACCGAACCAGGAAGAAGTTGAATCCCTGAATAGAGCAATAACAAGTTCTGAAACTGAGGCAGTAATAAATAGCCTACTAACCAAAAAAAGCCCAGAACCAGATGGAAGTACAACTGAATTCTACCAGATGTACAAACAGGAGCTGGTACCATTTCTTCTGAAACTATTCCAAACAATTGAGAAGGAAGGGTTCCTCTCTAACTTATTTTATGAGGCTAGCATCATTCTGATACCAAAACCTGACAGAGATACAACAAAAAAAAAAAACTTTGGGTCAATATTCCTGATGAACACCAGCGTAAAAATCCACAATGAAATTCTGGCAAACCAAATCTAGCAGCATATCAAACAGCTTATTCTCCACAATCAAGTAAGCTTCATCCCCAGGATGCAAGGCTGGTTCAATGTATGCAAATCAATTAATGTAATTCATCACTCAAATAGCAGTAAAGACAAAAACTACATCATTATCTCAATAAAGGCAGAAAAGGCCTTCAATAAAATTCAGCATCCCTTCATGTTAAAATCTCTCAATAAACTAGGTATTGGAAGAACATACCTAAAAATAGTAAAGGCCATTTATGACAGACACACAGCCAATATCATACTGAATTGGAAAAAGCTGGCAGCATTCCCCTTAAAAACTAGCACAAGACAAGGATACCCTCTCTCACTACTCCTGTTCAACATAGTATTGAAATTTCTGTCCATGATAATCAGGCGAGAGAAAGAAATAAAGTGTATTTAAATAGGAAGAGAGGAAATTAAACTGTCTCTGTTTGCAGACAACAGGATCCTGTATACAGAAAACCCCATCATTTTAACCTGAAAGCTTCTTAAACTAAGAAACTTCAGCAAAGTCTCAGGATACAAAGTCAATGCTCAAAAATCACAAGCATTCCTACGCACCAAAACCAGACAAACAGATAGTTAAATCACAAATGAAATCTCATTCACAATTGTTACAAAGAGATAAAATATCTAGTAAAACAGTTAACAAGGGACATGAAGGACCTTTTCAAGGAGAACTACAAACCACTGCTCAAGGAAATCAGAGAGGACACAAACAGATGGGTAAACATTTCATGCTCATGGATAGGAAGAATCAATATCATGAAAATTATATATTCATACTGTTCAAAGTAATTTATAGATTCAATGCTATTTGCATCAAACTACAATTGACATTCTTCAAAGAATTTTTAAAAATTACTTTAAATTTGATATAGAGCCAAGAAAGAGCCAGTATAGCCAAGACAATCCTAAGCAAAAATAACAAAGCTGGAGGCATCATGCTACCCAACTTCAAACTATGCTACAATTCTACGTGATATGGTTTGGCTGTGTCCCCACCCAAATCTCACCTTGAATTGTAATAATCCCCACATGTCAAGGGAAGAGCCAGATGGAGCTAATTGAATCATGGGGGCAGTTTTCCCCATACTGTTCCCATGATAGTGAATAAATCTCATGAGATCTGATGGTTTTATAAATGGGAGGTCCCCTGCACAAGCTCTCTTGCCTGCTGCCATGTGAGGCATGACTTTGCTCCTCATTCACCTTCCACCATGATTGTGAGGCCTCCCCAGCCGTGTGGAACTGTGAGTCAATTAAACCTCTTTCATTCTTTCATTTATAAATTACCCAGTCTTGGGTATGTCTTTATTAGCAGTGTGGGAGCAGACTAATACACTACGGTAACCAAAACAGTATGGTACTGTTGCAAAAACAGATAAATAGACCAATGGAACAAAACAGAGAACTCAGAAGTAAGACTTCCCATCTACAACCATCTGATCTTCAACAAACCTGACAAACACAAGCGATGGTGTATTACGCCGTTCTCACACTGCTGTGAAGAAATATCTGAGACCAGATAATTTATAAAGAAAAGAGTTTCAATTGACTCACGGTTCCACTTGGTTGGGGAGGCCTCAGAAAACTAACAATCATGTCAGAAGGCACCTCTTCATAGGGCAGGAGGAGAGAGAATGCGTGCCCAGTGAAGAGAAAACCCCTTATAAAACTATTAGATCTCATGAGAACTAACTTACTATCATGAGAACAGAATGAGGGAAAACCACCCCATGATTCAATTATCTCCATTTTGACCCACCCATAACACATAGGAATTACATGGGAACTGCAAGATGAGATGTGGGTGGGGTCACAGCCAAATTACATCAAATTGGGAAAGGATTACCTATTTAATAAATGGTGCTGGGAGAACTAGCTCATATGCAGAAAATTGAAACTAGAGCCCTTCCAACCAACTGACCTTTGAGAAAGGATACAAAAACATAAACTGGGGAAAGGACACGCTATTCAATAAATGGCACTGGGAAAACTGGATAGCCACATGTAAAAGAATAAATCTTGATCCCTGTCTCTCACCATATACAAAAATCACCTCAGGATAGATGAAAAATTTAAATCTAAAACGTGGACCATAAAAGCCCTAGAAGAAAACCTAGGAAAACACCTCTAGACATTGACAAAGACTTCATAACCAAGAACCTCAAAGCAAATGCAACAAAAACAAAAATAAATAAATAGAACCTAATTAAATTAAAACACTTCTGCACAGCAAGAAAAAATAATAATCAGTAAACAGAAAACCCACAGAATGGGAAAAAATATTCATAATCTATACATGTGACAAAGCACTAATTTTCAGAATCTACAAATAGGCCAATCATCACACTAAAAATAAATAATCCCATCAAAAAGTGGGCAAATGATATGAATAGGCATTCCTCAAAAGAAAATATACAAATGGCCAACAAACGTATGAAAAAATGCTCAACTACCACTAACCATCAGGGAGATGCAAGTTAAAACCACAATTAGATATTTATACAATTTATTAATGTATCCCAAAACTACTTGTACCCCCTAAAGCTATCAGAATAATCAAATAAATAAGGAATGACGGTTTGGATCATGAAGAGCCATGTTCATCTGTGGGGCTGGCAAAGAGAAGAAAAAAACATGAGGACAATACTGAAGAAGTTAATTAGCAACTGCAACCTTATCCTCAAATGCAAAAATGAGGTTTAGAGTAGCTCTGCATATTTTTTCCTTGCTTTATTATGATGATATTTGTACATATTAATGAATCTTTCCATCTCCCTTTCCCTACTATTTAATATAAGGTGTTTTGTTACATGTGAATCTTATAATCAACCTTTAATAATATCAACCTCATCCACTTTAAGTAGCAAAATATGAAAAGGCGATTGTAATATTACTGGAAGATCAATAAACATTACTTCAAGATGAAAACAGTGACTTAAAGGATTTGGGATATTCCTTTCTTTGGGAAATGATGAATGTATCTTACATAAGGGACAGTTACATTAGGTAGGTGGAAACATGTTTCTGTTTCAGTTTGTCAGCTTAAATGTGGTTGGAGGGTATGTGTCCACAGAGTGGCTATCAAGGCACTGAGACTCATTCTGAGCCTTCTTTTTCCTGTTTGTTTATCATAAGGGGTACTACTGACCTAGAAATGAAAGAAAGTCAGGTCCCAGAGATGATGACAAAGTCATCGCATTTTATTTTGTTTTCTGTCTACCTAGTTGGAGAAAGCCATACCTGCTCATGTGCTTTCCAAAGACGTGAATGCAGCACATCTAAGCTTTCTCCAGTACCTGAAGTCCAGCCTTCCATCCAGTAGCTATTTTCTCTGCTTCACCACTTGGCAGCATTTGGAACTACATATGCCTTGGCCAACCCATGGGAGAGTGGGGCTGTGACCATTCAGGGTGAAAGCCCTGAGGTTTGTAGGTTAAATGAGACTAGTTACAAAAGGGTTTTCAGATAGCTTTATCCATTTAGGGAATTAAGTTCAGTGTGTTCTTTAGCTACCAGTGACTTGGTCCCTGATTCCTTATCTGTCTGCCTTTGGGGAGCACAGATTTGGTTGAACAGCTGGCAAAAAGAAGTCAGGTACAATTAACAAGTAGCTGGCATACAGCAGGCAGCTGTAGTACAAAAATACAGGAAGATACGGGCCACCATTCTGTTTTCTCTCTTCATTTTTACCCTGTAATCCTCCTCATCAGAACCCAGGGATGGGAGCTTTTATCACTTCAAGGAGTGCAAAATCAGAAATGGAAGGAAAAATTAATGATTATTTAAAAAGCTAATAACATAAAAATTAATAGTCTAGAAAAGATTTGAGAGGAGGTGGAATCCAGCAAAACCCATTTTTTTCTTTGTCCTTCAAATACATAAAAAGTCCTCTGAGATGGGATTAGAAGAAAATTTGAGGAAACAGATTGATGCTGGCACGTGTATGCATTTGAGGTAGAGGATGAGAGCTTTGCCATCCTCTTCCTCAGGTCTGACATAAAGAGTAATAAAGTAATGTATGGATCTGAGAGTGAAAAGGACAAGTACCCTGCTTCTCTCTTGTTTGCCTTGAGAGAGCCAATCTCAGGGAGTGTTTCCTTTTCCTCAGTGGTGGAATAAGGCCATGCTGCATAGTGGCTTGCTTAGGTGTGGGACCAAGTGCAGCCTCAGAGAGCTTACATCCCCAACTGGCCAATTAAACAGCTGAACACTTTTCTTGTGAGGCTATTTGGATACGGCATTGATTACTGAAAGATGGAAAGGATTCTATGAAGTGGCCAATTGGGTGGCATGCATGGTGAGCTGGCAGCCAGGTGGTGGGTGCTGCCTCCTTGTGGATTGCTGGGAGGGGAAATTCAAGACTGAAAAGTGGGCAGCACCCCCCATTCATTTCCCACCACTGAATACAGCTGAGAATCAGCGTCGGGAAAAAATCCCTATGACTGAGTTTCAAACTTAAATGATGAGAAAATACTTTGAATAGTCTACTTTCGAGTGACTAGATTAGATGGAAATTCAAAACAGAAACCAAGTCCCTGTATAGGGAAACAAAGTTAAATATCTGCACACCTAATATATCAGCACATATGTGGTGTGGTTATGATAACTGCATTCTGTTTCAGTTTTTCTAATGAACCTCCTTTTGTTTTAGTGAGAGATGGGGGACCTCCTTTTGTCATAGTGAGAGATGGGAGAAAGTGCTATTTTTATTTTTAGCACATGCAAATGTTATCTCAGCACTGGTGGGATTGAAGGGGGGTGGCGTTAAGTTTCTTGAACAGAATTTCTCAAAATATTAGCATAGCATGCAATTCTAGTAAGTAATACAACTATTTTGAAAGAGGTTTTGTAATTGGTCTTTAATAATTGTTTCATATATTTTAAAACATTCAACAGATTATTTACTTCACAATTGACTTATTCAATTTGTCTAATAATAAGTTCATAAAAATGCTAACATTAATCATATGGCTACTATATATTACATATATTAGTTCACTTTTAGACAAGAAAGTCACTTTTTGTAAAATAATATATATAAATCATATATGTATTATTATCCTTACTATTCCCATTAGCAATATTCTCCTGGTCTTTTCCAGTGCAGATGACTTCAAAGTACAAATTCTTTGAAAATAACTTTTTATGAGAAAATATATGCAAAATTTAATAAAATTAGCATTCTCCTAAGGGATTTGTAGAGCAGAAGTTTCATTTCCAATTCTGTTTTCACAAATGACTGAAAAGTAGATGGTTTTCATCAGCTTCTATTTTATCTTAAAGTTAGACAAATGTCTTATCACATTATTTTTACTTGTTTTCTCACTGTAAGAATCTTATTAGAGTTTCGTCTTCTAACGAATATGTGATTCTAGAATGGCTAAGGAGACTCTCAGAATCCCTCATTACTATTTGTCTGTAAACTGTTAACTGAAAAGAGTTTCTTGAAGAGAACATCACACAGCAACCGCCTGGAGAGAGGAAAGTTTGCCCAGAAAGCAGCTTGTGGTTTTAGAAACCACATCTGTACCTACAATGTAGATTCAACCTGTCATTCCAAAATTACAGTCCCTTGAGACCATAATTTACTTTACAAGGAAAAATGTTTTGCTTTAACTTACATTAAAGCCTCTGTCTATGACAGAAAGACAATTATAATAATGAACAACATCTCGTATCTGCTCTTCAATAGTTTTAGCAGATTATGTAAGCCTATGTGCTAAACTAGCTCTTGATCAGTCTGCCTACAGATGAGGTTCTTTTCCATTTTTCAATCATTTAGAGACATAAATTGCACATAATTCTCGGTACAGATGAAGATAAGCTGTGTTAGATCCATTTTTAATCACAAAGGATGGTTATTTATAAAATGGTGGCTCATGAGGGAGAATAAATTATCTTTATTAAAATGAAGGCAATTGCATGTTTCTAAAAATCTTAAATAATTCCAATATTGCAGGAAGCAATATCACCCTTTGGCAAGTCTTGATAGATTATTTATGCTTTTGGAATAGAGTCATCCAGGCATATGACAATCCTTGATTAATAATGAATGTATATTCTGGATGATCATAGCCCAGTATTATGTTACATAGCCAGTACTAATCGTTTGGAATAGAAGCAGCAAATGTAGCTACTACTCTGTAATCAGAATAGATCAGCAAATGATGGCTCATCGGAGGAAAGTGTACAATATAATTGTGATTCTTTATATTGGCCTTATATAATGAAACAGGATAAAACCCATCTAGATTCTGCTGATTGGTTTGAAGACAATCTTATTGTAACCCCCTTAAAGAGACAGCCATGTTGGGTGGGTTTAAAAGGGGGACATGGACACAAGAAAATGAGGAGGTGAACTCAACAAAATCGGGGTAAGCATGAGTTGATATTTCAAACTTGTTCAGACTGCATTCCTCTCCTTTTTGTTCTCTTCAAGAATGCTGCCCAGGCTCTGTGACACCTTACATCTTTTTTTTTTTTTTATCAATGGTTATTGCAGAGGGCATATTAAACTGACCTCAAAGTTTGGGTTTGCATTCATATCTATTCTGTTCACCATAGACACTTCGTATCTAATGGACAGCATCATCTGTAATATCTCGTATTCTCTGAAGGTTTTTTTGTGGCTGAGGTATGTTCAGATACTCAGAGCTGAAATTCTTGACATTCCCTGTATTTACTCTGCATGATCTCTGTAACCTTGGTATATCCCTATCTATGAATGTAGGTCAAGTGCAGAGGAATGCAAGCACCGATCCTGGTATACCTTATGCCAAGAATTCAGATGCACATTGATCTAAAAGAAAAAGTTCACATAAGTCAGGCCTAATGGCCCATGCCTGTAGTTCCAGTGGTAGGGAGGCTGAGGGGAGAGGACTTCTTGAGTCCAAGAGTTCGAAGCCAGCCTGGGAAACCTAGTGAAAAATTCTGTCTCTTAAAAGACAGAAAGAGAGAAATAGAGAGAGGTCACTTGTGCATTGGTAATGTTAACACAAGTTCTGTAGAGACTTGAGAAAAAACACTACTAAACTTTAGGAAAATGTTGAATCTTTAGGTTCACCCTTTCTATCTTTTCTCACAATGCCCCTACAACAATTATAAGTGGATTTTGTTATTGTGATGGAATAAAATGGAAGTAACAGGAGTTGCGAAAGTTCTATATGAATGAGGCTAAATACATATGAACCATCACAAAATTTAGAGCTAATCATGAGATATGACATGACTTTATAATGGTTTTGTGTCCAAAATCTCTAAAGTTAGAATAGTTTCTGCTTTTACCAACTTAACCTGCCAATTAGGTGACATATCTGACTCAATTTGAGAAATTCTTATAAGGAAGTTGAAATAAAACATTTGATAAGAAGTGAGAAGTATAACTTTCTTCTTGATTCCCCAAATAAGTTTTGGAGAAGCAATAGAAAGTAAGAAAAGAGCCCAGTCCAAGAGTCTCTCCCTCAAGCGTTCATTTTCTTTCTGTGTTGTCTTCCATTCACAGGAGTATATGGGAGGATCTATGCATTCCTCCACACCCTCCTGACTCACTGAGTGTCTGTATCCTCTTAGAAAAATATGTCTCAACCATTTGTTGATCCCTGCGCACTTCTCTTCAAACACTGTTTCAGGCAATAATGACACTTTATAAAGGCTTTTTGATGATAATGCTTTATAAGCGGTATAATGGATTAGGAGTAAAGAGATATGCTTTCTAATATTTTTCTCTTACTCATTGCTTTTGGAAATAGGATTTTCATATATCAATTTTGTGTAAGAAGTGGAGGGTAAAACTTTATTTTAATGCAATTGCATGTGTGTGTGTATGTGTGTGTGTGTGTGTGTGTGTTTGTACATGTTGAAAAAGTGCTTCATATTTTTAATGCCAAAATGTCCAAGCATTATCTACTTCGACAGTATAATTTTAAGGGGATTGATGTTACATGTGAAAGCAAGATATTTTGATTTTATCCAGATATTTGAATTTTTATTTTATTTCTTTTAAAGTTTCATTTTTTTCATACATAGAAAGAGCTCTTATAATCTCCCAGGTTTAAAATGTATCTTCTGTTATAGAAAATTTGCAAAGTGCAGAAAAAACTGGCCTTACCACCAATTTACAAATAAAGTTGGACTTAATTTTTTGATTCTTGAAAGAGAGCATGGGGTCTATGGATAAGTGAGGTTTGCTTGCAGCTCCAGACTCATGGTTTGTCTAGCTATTTTCCATGGAAGTACAGTCTTGAGAGGATCAAGAAAGGCTGCCTGACTACTAGAGACATTGCCATGACAGAGGCAGTAAACTCTCTATGCCTCTATTTTCTTCTCTGTAAAATAAAGATAATGTTTATCTCCAAAATGTATTGTGAAGATGAATTGAGCTAATATAGTAAGCAATAATGCTTGACATTATTAAACATTCATTAATATTAAATGTAGATACTACACTCATCATTTCTGTTGTGTTCCAAACATTCTTCTTTTAGCAACTAATTTCAATACTTTCATCTATGAATCCACATAAACCTTTTGGAATGGTATCTGTTTTCCCCCTGTATCACTGGTAAAGGAATGAGTGCCTCAGTTTTATGACTTTCTGTTGTTTATTTGTAGGACTTTTCAAAAACCCAGTATCTCCCCTTGTTCTTACTACTCTAGAATATGGTAAACTGCTTAGTTTGCCA
Source organism: Cacajao melanocephalus (assembly GCA_963573385.1). Classification (NCBI taxonomy): domain Eukaryota; kingdom Metazoa; phylum Chordata; class Mammalia; order Primates; family Pitheciidae; genus Cacajao; species Cacajao melanocephalus. The sequence goes on along the minus strand of CAUYLG010073673.1, from coordinate 5,911 downwards.
TTTTGCTAAGTATCCGTCTAGTGAACCTAGTGTTATAGTCATTTCTTTGTCCCCAGATAAAAAGTTTCTTACAGCCTGCTTGCAGGCTTTCCCTTTCCCATGCTTGTCTTTTGTCATTCCAACAACTATGAAATGCACTATCAGCAAATAGCATATAATTCCATATATGAATGGACCATGACCTGGGGGAATTGATTTTAAGTTTTGTCAAAAGGCAAAAAAGATCTCAATGAGCAACTTTTGAAAAACATCACTATTAAGACCTACCTGTAACCTCAACAGACTAGAATTTAATGGTACTGCTTTTTCTTACAGAATACCCAGAGATCTTTCAAAGCCACACAATAAATGTCTGGGAAGGTCAGTGCATTAAAAAGCCTAGTAAGTGAGTTTCTTTCCTCTTCCTCCTTTAATGTACAGCTAAGGTGCTTTGCCAGTTGATTAAATCATGAGTGTCTGCTGCACTTAGTACCACCCAGAGAGAACATTATAAAAATTTTCCTGAAAATTTCCCAGGCTTGAGACTGGCTTTATTTCTAGGGTTGTCTCAAATGCACAAATAAAAGTTTTATATTTTGTTTTCCTTTTTGAATATAAATCAGTAGTTTTTTTGACTATACAAAAGACATCGGTGTCATATAGAACTGCAACAAATCAAAGGAAATGGTGTCTGCAATAGGTAATTGATGAGAAAATGGATCTTTATGAACATATGTCAGTGTTCAACATATCTAATACCTCCCTTCCATAAGAACAGTTTCTTTGAAAAATCAGTAAAAGCGGTACATTTAACTAATTCTATCTGCAATGCACTATTTTTAGTAGGCTCATTTCTTATCAGTAGGCTGTTTTGTTTTCAGGTAGAACCAGAGATTTCAAAATATTTAATTTTCATGTTTTCTTTATAACAGACTTAAAATTTACATTGCTTTATTCTGACCAAATAACTCTGCAATAGAGCTTATTTGCTTCTTAAGTATTGGCTAGTGTACTTTAAATTACATGCTCTTGTAATAAATTATGAGACCATGCTGTGTGAGTATGTTGCATGTGCATGTATGCTTTTAAAATCAAGGTCTCTTCATGTTTTGTTTCTACATGATACCTCAATTAAATGAGATAAGTTCACTAAAACTATTGAAAATCAGAGAGGTATTTTTAAACAGATAAGACATTGAAACTTGTAAGTGATTTAAGTGTATAGATTATCCAGTGCAAATGTGAACCTCTATGTATTTTTTCTGTTTTATAAGAAATTGTTTCCACATTGGAAAGTCCCCTTTAAAAGAGACTTTCAAAATAAAAAAAATCTAGAAACGTAGGCACTTAGCAAAATAGAGAAATGCTTCCTGAAATTCAAGGAAAGAATCAGAAACATTTTGTTAGACTTTGTACACAGTGCTGGTTACCATGGTCATATCAACCCAAGGTTATTTAATGGCAAACAGCTTGAAAAATTGACGCAATGCAATAAAAAAATAGAAACAATTCCAGGAATATTCTGACACCCTTTAGTGAAGTCCTATTATAATCTGTTTGACTTTGTTATAACCTTCTTTAGAATAACTATAAGCATGTATGTCCTTATGTCTGAGGGTAGCTTTTGGAATGCTCTAAAGACTGCTGATCTTAATGAAAGATTATAAAAACTCCTAAACTCTCTGATTATAAAAATGTTCCTCAACTGTGTTTAGATTGAATGAGGAAAAGGTAAAGGGCCAGTGCAATCATAATCATGGCATCATGGCAATAAGTTTTAATGTTAATTAATTAATTCATTTAATTAGTACATCAATTTATTTATTTAATATTGAGTATCTAGCAGGTAGTAAGTACCTCCTAAATACTAAATCTTTAAATATTAATGTGGCATTTTGTATAATCTTCAGAGGCTGGTCTAGTGGAAGAAAAGAATGTGTGAAAAGTAACATAGATGACAAATGCCAAAAAAAGAGATCTATCTGTACAAGGAGCCATGCAAGCACAAAGAGTGAATGGAGTTTGGCATGAGAGGAAGAGATAAGGGGAGGACATGCCAGAATTTCCAGAGGAGGTGTCATTTAAACAAGCCTTCCTTATTCTGTGTAATAGTAGGATAAAGGGCACTTAGAGAGAAAAGCTAATCTGAACAAAGTCATGATTTTTAGATACAGCAAATATTTTGATGTGACCGGAAAAAGTCCAGATTAAGAAACATAAAGAAAAATAAGTTGGTTAGGGCTGGACTATGAGGTGATATATTTTGTGCTGCACTGAGGAATATGTGTTTGCTCATATAGGCAATCAGAAGGTATTTAATGTTTAAAACAGAAAATAAACATTGGCACATATGTATTTTAGAAAAGTAAAGAGAGTATATGTGTAGATTGAAAGTGTAAGAACCTGGAAATCTGGAGTGACAAGTTCAGGTGAGTCATGATGAGGGCCCACGTTATACACTGTTGTGTTAATAGAAAGAAGGGGAAGTTGTAGGGATTTCTTGGTGAACATGGTTGGGAAGAAAAGAGGCAGCCATAGATAACTGTAGTTTCTAATATCACAGGGATATAAAGGTTTTAATAAGTAGAATCTGTCATTTTTGTCTAAGAAAGTTATATGGGTAATTGAAAACAAAATTGACTAGAATTTTTGGTATGAAAGTAATTCAAGAAAAGCAGATGTTATTTATTTTTTCATTTTAACCAATATTTTATTAGGCCAAAATCCTTTTTAAAAGAACTGAAACACAAAAGTCCATCCTTGTTTAAAGAGTTCCAGCTTTCAGAGTAACGTAGAGGCTGAGTCTAGGATGGTGATGATGATGTTATTGGAGACAATCATTTTAATATTACTGTAGCAGCTCAAATAAAAGGCCAAATATACTGCCCAGTAACAGAGTTTTGAAAGAATGAGTGTCTAAGAGAATAAAATTGAAAATATAGCTGATAACATTAAGAACTAGAAACTAGGAAGAATGAATGTATTGAAACCCCGCCATTACACTACGTAATACACAAGGTGATGAATGTTGGAATGTTTGATGAATGTCGTAATAGGAGAAAACTTAAAAACATTTTTGGGGACAAGGATCTCGCTGTTACTCAAGCTAGAGTACAGTGGTGTGATCAAAGCTCACTGCAGCCTCAAACTCGGGGGCACAAGCAATCCTCTAGCCTTAGCCTCTTGAGTATCCAGGACTACAGGTGCATGCCACTGTGCCCAGTTAAGTTTTCAAATTTTTTTAGCAATGGAGTCTTAATATAGTGCCCAGGCTGGTCTAGAACATCTGGTCTCAAGTGATCCTCCTATTTCAGCCTCCCAGAGCACTGAGGTTACAGGTGTAATCACCATGCCTGGCCTGAGAAAACTCTAATTCAGAATTAAAACTTTATTTGTTTAATATTTTTAAAAAATCCATACTCAGTAGAAATCTTCTAAATATTCTATCACTCCCCAAACTAATATCACTGGCCATGTTTCTATTTTCCTAACTCTTCAATTACTGCCATCTTTCTGTAAGATCCATCTTATCCCATTTTCTATCAGGAGCTCACCATGGCTGAGGTATTCTTACCATCTCAGCCTTTTCATCTCCATTCTAGGGAGGGTTAGCACAACCACAGTATTTAATCCAGCTACATATGAGTCTGGGAGTCATCTCAGAATTAGTCCCGTCAGCTGTGGACTCGATTCAGATTCAGAATCAAGTGCCTCGGCAATAATTACTTGTGTTGCTCCTAGAATTGCAGCTCTTCCTGCACTTTGAGGCTTATTCTCAGAAGTGAGCTTCTCATCTGGTTACCATCCCTGTGTTCTGGTCATTCTCTCCTCTGCTCCTTCCCAGAACATGGAGCTGTGTCCCTGAACTCTATTTTGGTGCCTGGAACTCTTAATTCCCTGTGTGTAGACTCCTACCAGCTTCTGCTCCAAGATTACTTGGGCTCTGCTCATCTGCTAGGACACTTAACCCCCTACCAGGTGCCAACTGCTTTTCTGAATTGTTCTCAATATGTTAGCATGCTCATTTCTCCATGCCCTATAACCCCAGGACTCCACATTATTAACCTTCATGCCAGATACAGTCTTCTTCCTTTGACTTGTTCCAGTTGATCAGAGATTTGCACCAGTCCTGGTCCTGGTTCCCTTACCCTCTTTCCTAGGTTTGCTGTGTGAAGACTTCATGCTTTATCTTATAGCCAAAAAGAAAATGAAGAAGTAAAAGAGAAAGGAGAGAGAGTGAGAATGAGAGTGAAAGACAGGGAGAGAGAGAGTGAGAGGGAGAGAGAGAGAGGGGATGCCTTTTACTAAGTTTAAGCATATAATTTACTCTTCTTAATACCACCCCACAGGACTAGGCCTGCAGTGACAGATTGCCAGGACACCCTCCTCTGACAAAATTGACCTTTTTTCATAGTCCAGGATGCAGTGGAATTATGGGGCTGTGCATGGAGCTTTTGTGAGCCTGACTGCCACTGTCACCAAAAGTGACAGGAAGCTTCATCCATGGCAAGGCGAGGCATGTGGGCAGCAGTCGCTCCATAAAAACGTACTTGGAAACTACCTTCTAAATATAATCTTGGTTTTGCTTCATGAAGAACAGGTCCTTTCCATTCTACTTACACTTCTTCGAATGTTATTCAGGCCAAGTGTAGAGAAAGAGCAACGTGGAAGCTGGTGGTGAGAATAGATGAAGCCCACTTATCTCTCAAATAAGGAGACAAGGACTTGGTAGCTCAAAATTTATATACTTAGTTGGCAAAAAGATAGTACATATAGGCTTGATCTTCTCTTACTTATATAAAGATAAGTTGGAATCCTTAGCATTTTACTTTTTTCTGCCTTATTCAATTAACAGATAAATGCATGTGACCAATCTGCTAATAGAATGTTCTCTTGGATTAATCTTTATCTAAACATGAAAAATTATAATTATCAACAAAGATGAAGGTCCCATTCATTGCTTTTAAATTACTTTTTAGTTATATGATAAAACATGAATATATTATCTATGTGAAAAATTAAAACATTATAGATAAGGCTAAAGTGCTATTTGATCATCTCTATCCTATTTACTTTTGAAACTGTAAACTTTAATTTTTTTAATTTTTTTGAGAGAGAGTCTTGCTCTGTCGCCCAAGCTGGAGTGCAGTGGCATGATCTGGGCTCACTGCAGCCTGTGCCTCCTGGGTTCCAGCGATTCTCCTGCCTCGGCCTCCTGGGTAGCTGGGATTACAGGCGCATGCCACCACACCTGGCTAATTTTTGTATTTTTAGTAGAGACAGGGTTTCACCATGCTGGCCAGGCTGGTGTCAAACTCTTGACCTCAGGTTATCCACTCACCTTGGCCTCCCAAGTGCTGGGATTACAGGTGTGAGCCGCTAAACTTAGTTTTTGAGGTTAAGTGTGTTTCCTCTTTACAATTAATGCATAGTGTATTCATTTGGTATTTTACACAAAGTGTTTCTTTTTTTTAATATATATATATTATTGCGTTTTAGGTTTTGGGGTACATGTGAAGAACATGCAAGATTGTTGCATAGGTACATACATGGCAATGTGGTTTGTTGCCTTCCTCCCCATCACCTATATCTGGCATTTCTCCCCATGTTATCCCTCCCCAACTCCCCATTCTCTGCTGTCCCTCCCTTAGGTCCCTCCCACAGACCCCAGTTTGTGATGCTCCCCTCCCTGTGCCCATATGTTCTCATTGTTCAACACCCACCTATGAGTGAGAACATGTGGTGTTTGATTTTCTGTTCTTGTGTCAGTTTGCTGAGAATGATGGTTTCCAGGTTCATCCATGTCCCTACAAAGGACACGAACTCATCGTTTTTTATGACTGCATAGTATTCCATGGTGCATATGTGCCACATTTTCCCTGTCCAGTCTATCATCAATGAGCACTTGGGTTGGCTCCAAATCTTTGCTGTT
>CAUYLG010073672.1:0-67006 GCA_963573385.1 Cacajao melanocephalus | reverse complement strand
TCTAGCCTGGGCAGTAGAACAAGAATCCTGTTCTCTCTCCCTCTTTTTCTTCCTCTTTCTTTCTCTCGTACATTCTTTTTTTTTCTTTCTTTCACTCTCACTTTCTTTCCTCTCTTTTCCTTTCTTTCAAAAAAAAAATATCAAAAATGTGCTGGACATGGTGGCATGTGCCTGTAGTCCCAGCTACTCAGAAGGCTGAGGGAGGAGAATCGCTTGAACCTGGGAGGCAGAGGTTACAGTGAGCTGAGATCACACCACTGCACTCTAGCCCGGACGGCAGAGTGAGACTGTATCTCAAAAAACAAACAAACAAACAATGACAACAAAAAAAACTCTGTGTTTTAAATTTTCCGCTCTTCTTAAGGTTTTATGCTGTTTATATTTCCTGAATGCTGGATTTTATCTAGTAATTTTTAAGAGTTACACATTGTTATAAGTTTCCTTAGGGAAGGCCTTAGGGCCTTTATAGAACAATGAATGCTATAAATATGTCCATAGTATATACACAAATATGAATCCATGAATGCACAGCTAATAATGCCATTATCAAAAATCCTACACTTTTCCTCTAGCCATCACATTCAATTGGCTCAAAAGTAGCATTGATTTTATTCTATAACCTGTCATGAATTCAACCTCTCTACCAATTCCCAGTGCTACTTTCTTAGTTCAGGCTTTCATCCACTCTTAACTGGGCTGTTGTCATCCTCTACTCGGCATACATTTCCATTCTGATCCCTACCCTCTTTTCTATCCTTGTTTCTTCCCACTTCAAATTTAATTCTATTTAAAACAGAAGGTCGGGTGTGGTGGCTCATGCCTGTAATCCCAGCACTTTGGTGGGTGGATCACGAGGTCAAGAGATCGAGAACATCCTGGCCAACAAGGTGAAACCCCATCTCTACTAAAAATACAAAAATTAGCCGGGCGTGGTGGCACGCGCCTGTGGTCCGAGCTACTTGGGACGCTGAGGCGGAAGAACCGCTTGAACCCAGGAGGCGGAGGTTGCAGTGAGCCGAGACTGCGCCCCTGTGCTCCAGCCTGGCAACAGAGCAGAGCGAGACTCTGTCTCCAAAAAAAAAAAAAAAAAAAAGCCAGAAAGATATTCAAAAGCACAGGTGGTGCCAATTTTTTATTTTCTATCCATCATGTGAGAAGAGGCTTCCAAATCTTTGTCAACCTGCTTCTAAGGGATGAGAGTAGGCCAAGCTGAGAGGACCTCAGTTCCCACATTAAGGTCTTACTGATATTAACTCAAGAATGTGATTTGATGTCCTAATGGGGATAGTAGTATTTTCTGCCAGTTAGCCTTCCCAAGATATAAAACCCAGTATTGGCCCAGTACATTTTTGAGTTCCTAAAAAGCATAAATTGATGTCATAACACAGCTGTATATTAACATAAAAATTCTGTACCTTAGTAAATTATTAATATGAGCAATTAGCTCACAGAGTCAATGTAAGAAACTTGTTTCAACTCTTCATATACTAGCAAAAAGAAAAAAAAAACACACACACGTGAAACGTGATTTAAGAACTAACTAGGCGATTTAAGTCTACTTAGTTTTTAATTGAAGTGCATGTTCTCTAATCCCAAGAGGTCAAACTAATCACCTTTCCCTTTTTGCTGCTTTTTTTCTCTCTCTTTCTGTAATTATTATAATCTGTCTGATACTGTGTTTAGCTATATATGGATCTATCTTCCCTCATTAGATCATAAGCTCCTTAAGGAAAAGGCCATATTTCCTTGGGATCCCACTAGTAAAAAAAGAAAAAACAAAACAAAAACAAAAACAGTTTACAATGTTGAAATGTTTATATATTTCCACAATCTCCAAACACTCCCCAGGTTTTACCAACCATAAAGAAAAAATGAGAAGAGTTTAAATGATACGCAAAGACATATGTAAGTGTTCCATAAATATAGTATGTTTGAAGCTATTTAAAGAACTTAATATAGGATAATATTTAATAGAGAAATGTAGTCTAGATACAGCACATACAAAACATATCTTGGAAATTTGTGGATAAATAAAAGTTCCTTGCATCTGTATTTTCCTTTCATCTTCAGAATATACCTTGACAAAAATAAGTCAGAGCTGGAGTACAAGATTCAGACATTGGTAGATCACTAATTGGTTAAAGTGGATTTTACTTTCATTTCCGCTTTTATGGAACCCTGTCTTTGTGTGGAATTCCTACCACGTGGTGGCTGTTCAAGGCTTGCCACCAGGAGGCCTTCTCCATCAAGCTAGGGTATATTTCTCCCTCACTGTCTGTCTCCCACCAAATCAGTATTCACTTGCTCTCTAACTACTCAAGGTTTCTGCTGTCTGACAATATGAACATGGATACACCTTTTAACATGCATGAATACTATTCGTGTTTTAATCTCAGACCCACAGAACAATAGCAAATGGTGTGAATTTTATACCTATCTTAGGCTATCGGTAGTGTTTTATCTTGCAAAAAAAATTCTTACTTTTCCTACTTGCTTCCTTCTTAAATGTAAAAAGCAAAAAGAGGAAAGATGCCTTTTGTAAACTGCGAAAGAGGAAGAACTAAAACTCAGACCTCTCATTTTCCCTCACACGACAATCTAAAACAGAATGTTAAAGGGAATTTATTTAGTTCTGGATAGCTAGCTGTATTCCTGAACATATTGGGATCTCTTTTAAGAAATCATACCTGCCTGACATGCTACTTTGCATGAACACAGCATTCTCCAGTCTTCAAATTGCTGTCAGAGTCATTATGTCATTTAGACCCGTGATATCAGAGTATTATCCACACTCTATAGATGAGTTAACAAAAGCTTCCAAGGGGTTAAGTGACTTGCCTGTAAAGGGTTAAGTGCCAGCCTCTAAGGGGTAGAACTGGTCTGGAAGCTCTGTCCCTCCGTCTTCATGCCTTTGCTGTAATACACAGCTACGCTTGCTGAAGATTAAGAAAGCTGCTTTTGATAGAGTGTGATTCTTGTAGATATTCATCTCAGTAAAAAAAAAAAAAAAAAAACCGCTGGTGTCTTCATCTGTAGCATTTGATTATTACATTTTCCTTATCTGTTTTAACTTAGGATGACTTCCCTGTTCATTTAATTGACTGGTAATTCCTTTGTTTACTTTTTTTCCAAATCTCAAGAAGCAAGTCTACAGTATTAACAATGGTTACATTAGCATTTAACATTTTTTTATGAAATTTGAGTATTTCAGAAAGGGGTAATTTAGGCAGGCATGTATGTAGAACTTTGCATTTTAATTAAAAAGACTCAAAATGAAATGAACCTCTGACAGTAACAGATGACTACTTCTAAAAGCTGCATTACTACTTGATATATGCTCAGTATTTTCTTGTGGATAATAAGTCCTACGACTTGTTTCAAGAAAAGTGACAGGACTAAAACAATTAAAAGAGACAAAGCTGCTTTTTTTAATCATATGCTCGTAAATAAAACTAGGTTGTGAATTGTTTCCAGAGAAGCAATTGACAAAGCGTAAGTAAATCACTCTAAGAACTAAAGCTGCCTCAATTTTTTTTTATTGTTCAACATACCCTCTATCCTTGTCCAATGATGAATTTTCTTTGACAAATAAATATTTACAAAGTATGAAATATAGACTTTGTGCTTTTCCTAAGGCCAAAGCATACTGTTTAAACTAAAATTTAATATTTTTTTCTCACCTCAAATACACCAAAATAAGAACATAACTTAAAAGAAATTATCTCTTGTAGTAGACTGACCGTTAATCTTTTGTTAGATGATATTGGCATTGTGAGTTTCAGGTAGAAAGAAAAACTGTAATTTCTAGATTGATCAGAAAATCTGAGAGTATCTGTGGATTTGAAGAAAACACTGAAGTCTGGCAAAATAGAATTTTCTGTAACCTCCATTATGAAGTCAATCAAGAAGGAGGAATCTTTCAAAATCTTCCTATTTTGCAGTGAAAATTCTTCATGTAGTAAATAGTTTCATTGGGTAGATCAAAGGGTTAATTTACTTCTGATTTCAGAAGAGACCCAGACTTCCCCTATTTTTTTTTTAATGTGATGTGTGGGAGGAAGGTAGAAAGAGGCCTCAGAATGAATTCGCTAATTGGCGTTTTCACCTGCTGTGAGTCTAATCGAATACAAAGTCTTATTTGTAGCTGAAGAGGAAGAGAGATTATGCAGAGTGTAAGAATTTCTGCCCAGTTTTGAAATTCCTCTTAAATTTGGCACAATCAGTGGGGCAAAGCAGACAAATAGTTACAATTGTGAGCTGTTGTTAAGGTAGACCAGGCATGCTGTAGTCAGATATACTTGAACCACCTTAACCAGTGATCCATTTTCAGCAGGAGGTGGTGTGGGTCATATACATGGGTTATCTCTATAGCTGGCAGGCTAATAGGTACTCCAAATTCTTTCCCATGAAGCAACTACCGCCCTGTGAGGTTAATGAAGTATGGCTTTGTTTTAGTGAAGATGTTAAAATTCACATCTTTTTAGATGTTTGGCTTGATATAGGTGACTCTGTGAAGCTCTGAGAAAACTTATTAAAAGAAAACTGCGTGAGAGTGAAGCAGAGCTCGACTTTATCTAGAACCTGTCTGGTGAAATCTCTGGTTGAGATGGCAGCTGGCTCAGAGAGAACTTTCCTCAGCCTGGCTTGCTCTGCCTCCCTAAAGAGGCAGGGCCTGGAAAAATAGGCTTTTGTGTGGGTGTGAAGTGCTCTGTGTCTGAACGTAGAGGCCTCTTCATTTGCTGGTTAATGTGAGCTGGCTGGATATTCCTACATCCAGAAGATGTTGGTTTCAGATTGATCTAGGGGGATTGTTATACGTGTTTTAATTTGTATACTATGGTATTTGCTGTAACTAGCAATGATTCAGCATCACTATGAGCCAATCCATTTGTTAGACATCTGAATCACTGTTCATGGTTAATACTTCTACTATGTAAAGAGGAACAAGGAATTCTTATGTCTTTACTATATACCCAAATGTTGACATTTTATTATGGAATATGTATTGTACTTAACTGAAGTGATATCTATACTCTAAATGGATTTTTATAAAGTGATGCAGGTTATACTTAAACTTAGGGAGCACAAGGCAATATAGACAGAAAGTCTTAGAGGTAGAGAGAAGCTGAACCCTAGGAGGTTATGAAGTCCCTTGGGACAACCATTCCTCCGGGCAAGTACCCAGTTCAAACCATCCCTTGTCTTTGTGCTTTCCTATGCCACTTATAATTTTTACACAGCTAACATCAGGTTAACACTGAAACCACATGCAACCCAGAAAGGAAAAATACCTGTTAGTGGAAGGTAGGAACAGCCTAGCTTCAGCTGCTGGCCCTTCACACCCTACACTAGATGGGCTCATTCAGACCTAAGACCCTTCCCTCTTCCCACAGTGACACTGCAAATCCATAGCTCCAATTCAAACATCTTCCTTCTGAGCTCCAGACTCAGATGTCCAACTGTCTCTTGGTTACCTACACTTTTACATCACCACCTCCAATTCATTATGTTCAAGACTGAATTCATACATCTCTTTCCTAACCCGCTTCTGCCCCCTCCTCCTGAAATTCCTACCTTGGAGAATGCTGCTCATCCAATCTGGATTGTCACTCAAGGGCAATGGTCCTTAACCTTCACTGCATATTAGAATTGCTTGGAGAGTCTTAGAAATCCTGATGTCCAAGACCAATTAAATTAGAATCTCAGGGTGATAAGCCTCAAGCATCTAAATTTATTAACAATTCCTGAATGATTCCAAAGGGTGGGCAAGCTTCAGGACTATTGCTTTACTTCTTTCCTCTCTTCCATTCATACATCCAGTCAGTCAAGACTTCTGTAGTTGCTACCTTATTCTATCATTTCTCCACCTCCTGGGCCACTGCTGTAATTTAGATCCTCCTCATAACTGCAGTCTCCTTGTACCTGATGTCCGAATTCCAGACTCTCTCCTATGATCAAGCCCCCACACCATTGCCTGAGTGATTTTTCTAAAAGACAAATCTGACAGAGCCACACTCATGCTTTAATTCTTTCTTCCTTAAAAAGCTCCCTCATACCTTTCAGGATACAAGTCGAACTCCAGATTGTCACACTAAGCCCTTTTCAGTTTGCCCATTTCTCTAACCATTCCTTGACATTCTTTCCAGAAGATCAAGCAGACTGTTGACGGTCTTGTAAAGAACAAGCTGGTTGTATCCTTTTTACCCTCACACCTGCTGTTGTCACCATTCATAATTGTTGATTTACCTTTACCCTCAAAAGGCCAGAAGCTCTTTGTGGGCCTACAGAGGAGGATTGTATGAATACTTATCCAATGACTGAGTCTTGCCTGCTTTTTAGCTCCAGTGTTGGGGGATCTTACTTTCTCCTCTATCAGTAGTCCCCATTCAGCATCCAGTCTATTGCCTCAGAGGGTGGCTTTGGCTGGCTGGGTCTCAGTTTGGTCAGTGTCCTGGGAGAAACAGATGGTACATTCAAAAGGAGCACTTGAAGAGAGTATAATGAAAACGCTATTTACAAGGGTCTAGGCAAGCTAGGGGAAAAAAAACAGGAATGGTAAACATTTGCCCAAAGGGGTAAAGGGAGAGAATGGTCTACATAACTGGTGGAATGCTGTTGCTGTAGGAAAGGACTGGCCAACAAGGACTTGTGGCTACAGGTCAAGGAACTCAGCAGCTGCCAGGCCAGAGATCAGTAGGAGGGAACCTGAAAAGAAATAGCCAAACATCACTCTCCTCCTGTCCTTTCCTCTCCTTCTATAGGCCTTTCATCACTGCCTCTCAATTGGCTGAAAGCAAAAAGAAGCCAAATGGCAGGAAAGCCTGATTGATGTCCCCACAGAGGTCCAACCTCCTGGGGCACAGAGTCAAATGGAAAAGGACAAAGAATAGAGATGGAGGGAAGAATGGGGAAGTATCCCACACAGTGCCTTAGGTCGGAGATGCCCTTAATTTTCTAAAGATATTCTCAAAGTTTAAGTGGTTCAAAGACCAGAGTTTTGGTTACGGGAAAATTTACTGGGTGGCCTTCTTTGACCTCATCCCATTTAATTTCTTCTTTATTTCTAGCAAATTGGCTCTTCTCTGCTGAGCCATCAGTGAGATTGTCTATGAACACACTAGAAAGAACACAGACCTTTCCCACAATAGAAAGCCATGTCTCTTCATGGCAGCGTAGCAGAATAGCTAAGAGCATGAGTTTTGCAGCTGGACTCTCTAATTCCCATCCTTGCACCATTCTAGACGGTGGTACTGGGAACAAGTAGGTCATAGCTGATTCTGAGGTCAAAATTTTAGCTGAAGTGTGTTCTGGTGGCAGAGCTGCAGGCTCTTTTCATGTCCATGGTTCGTATCAAAACAGTAATAAGAATAATCAGAAGAAGGAGGAGAAGAAGAAACAGCTACTATAAACAAGCAATTAATATATTATCATACATGGCCCCACTACCTAATTTACATAGAATATGAAGGTATATCAATTATGTTCTTTTCTAAATGCTTTCCTCTAATAAGCAAAATTCATAATCTAGCTGCAATTGACAACAAAACAGTCTCTGTGATGCCTGCGTCATTTCTAAATAATACTTTCAGTATTTAATTATAACATGACAACAAGATTTGGGAACACGTCTTCAAGTGTCTATAACTCCAGTTTAAAAAAGAACTTAAAGATGTATTTTTGAGGATTGCCATCTGTCAATTTTTTTAAAAAAGTCTGAATAGTGATTTGTTATTCCATTCTTTTTTCTTGTCAACAGATTGTTCTTAGTAGTTTTCTAATTGGACACTGAGAAAAGAGACTTAAGTATTTATAGAGAAGCATGTCAGAACTCCTGAATTTTGAGCAGGTAATTTAAAAGCGTAAAACAAACAAACAAAAAACAGGAAAGGAAGAGAGTGACAAATGTCTTACTATACAGGTGTTGCAAATCCTTAGTTTATTGATTTCTAATATTTGTAAATGTCCATGCTGTGAGGCTTGGGTCTTTTAGTTGAAATAAACATAAACAATAGTTAAGTGATTTGCCGCACTGACACAGAGATTGCTGTCTCTGATTTACTGCAAAGGGCACTACTTCCTCATCACAGGACACTAATCTCTCTTTCCCAAAGATAGGAGCAGACCTAGAATATACTCTTAGACCAAGGGACAACTTCAGCCAAAGCGAATCTTAGTGTGCCCCCCTCAGACCGTAATAGCAGCTGCCTCCACAACTCACTAGCTAAAAATTGCTAAAGGGGAACACTAAGAAATCTCAATGTATGAGCCAGAATGCCAGAAGAAATGCGATATTTGCTTAAAAATAGCAATACCTATCAAACATACGTGCACATATCTTTAGTGATAACGTTTACCTTTGTATTTGGTTTGTTAAAGCTAATAAAGAAACCTGGCACTCCCTTTTGCTTTTGTCCACATACTTTATTTTTGCCTCTTTTGCCATGCTGTAGCATTAGATAAAGCAAGATGGGTGTCCTTCCACCTAAAACATTCTATGGGGAAAAAATGCTGAGCAAAAAAAAAGGAGTATTTAAAAAGAAGCCGGACATGGTGGCGTGAATCTGCAATCACAGGCACTTGAAGGCTGAAGTGAGAGGATTACCTGAGCCCAGGAATTGGGAGACCAGCGTGGGCAACACAGTGAGACCCCCATCCCTTAAGAAATACATTTTAAAAAGGGGACCACATTTAAACTGTAGACTGAAGTGGAATGAATCAGCCAGAAAGAAGAATGGAAAACAAATGTTTAAAAGAAAATAAAAAGAAAAGCAAGCCAACAAAATAAATGGACAGAGAAGGACAGTGAAAATATCACTAACTGTTTAGCATAAGATTCTCTTTGGATGCTAATCTAAGGTATTATTTGAAGTTTGCAGAAAATTCTTGTGCTAATAAAGGCTTTCTTCTTTTTTTGAATATTTCCAAGCTTGAAATAATTGTGTGTAGTTAAACTCTATCATACTGCAAACTCTAAAATTAGAATTATTTGAACTGTTCGGGCCCTGTAACTTTTCCAAAAAAATATTCTATTGGAAATGAGTTCCTTTAAAGGACCAAACCGTGCAACACCACCGGTGGTAGTGTCTTAATTTAGAGAGTCCATACCAGTGATTCTCAAGCATTAGTGTGCTCAGAGTTTCTGGTTCAGTAGGTCTGGGCCGGGCCGAGGGAATTTTCATTTCTAAGAAGTTCCTAGGTGTTACTGACACCGCTATTCCCAGGGACTACATTTTGAGATCCGCTTCTATGTCACAAATCCAAATACAAAGGCTTTTTCACAATCCCATTTAGCCTAGGTTGAGCCTGACTGCAATTTCTCGTCCTTATCGCCGGCCACTTTAATCTTCACTTGACAGGGAAGGGAGAGTGAGAATTATGCATGCATTTTTTTTCTTTCATTTTTAAAAAAGAAAACCGCAAGCCCACACTCTTAATTATCTGCGATGAGGTCATTTGCACCTGGGTCATTTATTTAGGCAACAAGTAGTCTTGCTAGAGGCATTAAGGAGGCGTTAGCAGAGACTTGTGTGCCTTCCAGGTTCCTGGGTCTACCTTAAATCCCCTTCCTCTTTCTTTCTTTCTTTCTTTTTTTCTCTTTTCTTTTTCCTTTCCGTTTTGAAAGCCCCAACTGCCCAGTCTCTGGGTGTCCGAGTTCCCAGGTCCCTAGGTGGGGGCGGAGCCCGACACGGCCCCGCCCCGTCTGCCCGCAGCGCCCCCTCCCCGGCCAGCCCGCGCCGGCTCCTCCGCAGTGCTTTCGGCTGTGAGCTTGGGCGGCGGCGCTCCACTTGAGGGGAGCCCGGCGGCTCTGGGAAGCTCACTCCGCGACTCTTACCCACCCTCGACCGTAGAGCCCTTGCAGCCATGAGGGAACAGCTCAAAGGGTAAGTGAATCTCGGCCCCGGCCCCCTCTGAACGCCGCAATCCGTGCACTTGTGGCGCGAGCAAGGGGCAAGCTGAGGCGGTCAAAACTTGGACAGGCGCGGCGGCGGCTGGACCCGGGGTGCCGGGCAGCTGGGCGTCTAGGAACCTCTCCCGCGGGTTCCCGCGGCGCCGCTGCAGGTGCGCCCCCGGGGTTTCTCTCGAGGCGCCGGGCTAGTGGGGAACCTCTTCCCTTGGCTTTGGGACGGGCTCGGAGAGAAAAAGCTGATTTCTCTTCGTCCCCAGAGGGGACAACGCGTTCCTCACGCGGGGATTGGGGCTGGGGGAGCTTTTTACTCCTTTCCAGGCTGCCAGTGTGGACGTGAGCAAGGCAGGCTGTTCCTAAATCGTCGCTCTTACTCGCAGAAGGAAGGGGCGCACGCGGCGCTACCTTCCATTGCACTGCAAGTGCCAAAAGGTCAACTTTCTGCCTGATTTCTTCTGAGGATTCCAACTGACATTTCCCTCGCTGTGTTTTCTACCGTGCTCATTCCATGCCCCAAGACCTGCAGAAATCAGGAAAGAAAAAACAAACTAAAGCCCAGAAGTCAAGGATTTCAGGGGGGATTTTTGTTTGGGTTTTTTTTTTTTTTGCCCTTTGGAATTGGGTGTGGTGTCATTTCTGGGGTGTTCTCTCGCGTTTCTCCAGGTGTCTGTGCTCACCTTCAAGCAAAGTTTGTCACTCTCGATCCGAGCACGGCAAGGAAAAGGGCAGGACACTTTGCTTATCTTAGTCAAATTTGGAGTTAAGTTTCAAGCTTTAAATTGAAGCAGCTTAGTTGCTTGAGGGAGACATCATATTAATTATAAACTGTTTTTACATCATGAAAAAAAATCCATTGGATTTAAGTGAACTTTCAAGTGGCATCTTTAAATGAAATCTACATTCTTCCTTGGGCAATAAACTCTTGGTCCTATGCTTTATCCCTGCCACCTCTCCTTGTCACCCACTATCCCATTATCCTTTCTTTTTTGCCTAGATTTTTTATTACCTTTTTCCGAAGCCCCTCTTTGGAGGGTACATTTGCTGTTGGAGGAGCGAGAGGAGCAAATGAAACAACACGGTTTTATGAAAGGTCTCTGACCCTTGAATACCGTGGAATTGGTTTCAGGCATCATTGTTTGATCTCCGATTGGACACGACCCTGAAAAGAAATTGCTTGGCCGAAGTTGAGGGTGGGAGTTAAACGTTGAAAAGCAAATAGAACCGAGGACAAGTAACAGCTGGAACAGCCTCCGAGGCAATCATCTTTGCCCTGGCTTGAGCCAAACAGAATAAGATGGTAAATATCCCAGGGAACAAGAAATGGGAGCTAGAATAGGATTTCTGATACTTATATTGATGCCCACCCCTCCAAAGCACTGCCCCACGGTAGCAGAAACTTTAAAATATATTTTACCATCCACACCCTGCCAGTATTCCAGCAATGCAAGCCAAGTTTAAGAATTCAGCATGCAAATGCCAAGGTTCCTCTAGAAAAAGAGTCTGATCCCCAGATTAAAGGGAAATCATTTGTGTGTGTGGATCAGTGGGCTCCAGATTATATATGAAGCCAAACTCTAATCCTCTGCAAATCGCAAGAGAACGCTACCTTTTTATATTGCTGCATAGCGATTAGTTTTCTCCCTGGGAAGTAGTGGAAACATAGTTTTTTTAAAAAAGGCAACTGTGTCCGAATATTTTCAGTACCAAATAACAGTGGTGGCGGAAGAAATCTTATTTTAATTAGGCAACTGCCATTTTCCCAGCCACAGCAGTAGATATTTGTTACTTTTTACAAGTGTTTAATGTTTGTTTTTAAGAAACTAAAAAAGCAATTCCAATAAGTCTGATTATTCCAGCACTGACAGCAGGAACAGCTCTGAGGCAGTTATAATAACCTTGCACACTACTTGAAACTAAAGAAGGTGAGAGAAAATTTAAATTGTATGGTAGGAAATTAGGTCAGCCTTGTGCTCAGTAGAGTAATGCTTTAATTTCTTATTATTGACAAGTAGGTGTTGCCGGGGTCTTTTGTCACAGTCAGTGGTTTTATATTTTAATTTCCATCAGGTTCCTATCACAGCCTCAAATAAAAGGGAAAAAGAGAGATTATCATGGTTTGTACATATAAAAAGAAGAGGGGAAATCTTCATATAAATACTGCTCAGAGAGGCATATCTGATGCCAGGCTTTGGAACCAGCAGTGCCAAAAATCAATAAGATTTGCTTTTAAAGATTTAAAGAGCGTTTTAAGGATTATTTATGAAGCTGATCTCTGTGTTAATGTATATACAGACTTATGATCCATGTTGAACATTATTCTCAGAAAGACCAAACAAAGATGTACCGGTTAACATGTGAACAGGTTTCAGAATTTCCTTTTTGGATGTTCATGGTATATGGGGAGTGCATTTCCGATGTGGAGAGTGAAATGCAGAAAAGAGACAATTACCAAAACCAGTGCCACCCACCCTTCCACTCCCTCCTTCCTAGCACACCATGTTTTTCTATATTGTCTGCATATTTCAGGTAAGTGTGAACTCTTCTCGTGGAGTTATTGAGAAATCTCTGTTTTTGAAGGCAGGCACAGAGTAAAAAATGAAGCTGTAAAACCTTTATTGATCACGGGCAAAAAATTGGTTTGTCCTTCAGGGTAGAAGATAGATATGAATTATGTAGATTTGTGCCTACTCTTTCATCCAGTCCATATTCATAGTTCCTATCTATTTTAGGGGGTTAAATGTGTCCCAGTAGGGGTCTGGGTTCATCACAGGTAGAAAATACTCACATGCTGTGAAGTGAATATTTGGTTCATCATATAGTTACCAAAAAATCTGAAGCTATGTTGCCAAGCACTTTTAGTATTAAATGATTAAAAGACTATTTCTCTCATTTTGAGGATTAGTCACACCCTTTATTCTTTTCTTCTTTCCACTTGTGCTCACTTCTTTTGCTTAGAACTGGTTTGCAATTGAAGTGAAACTAAGACTGCAAAGATGAAATCTAAATCTGTTTTTCTAGTTCTTTTGCATTGCTTAAAAATAAAAAGGTTTGTGTGTTGAAGGTGAGAAAGGTTAGCTTTGGAATTGTTTGAGGAGCTCATTTATCTGTGTTATTCAAGTCCTCCCGAATCACAGATAACTGGGAGAATAGTACCTATCAAGGACTAGTATCTTAACTCACAAATGGACAATGGGATTGGGGGCTTAGAATTTCTTCCTTCTTCCAGTAAAGGAGATTTTCAGTTTTGCCGAGGACTGATGGATTAAAGAAAATTATTTCTAAAACCCTTTTCATAATTTTAACCTTCAAAATAAATTCTTTAAAAAGGTAGGAAATGTAGGTATGCCAACAGTCATGAGATTTCTTTCGGAGATGGGGAACTACATGAAGACCTCATTCATTCTATGTGGGATTCTCCTGTAAGTTGTATGCACCGTTTCCCTTTCCTTTTAGAATTGTGTATGGTACAAGTTTATTTCTTGCCTATGTGTCTCCAATTTGAAGTCCACTCCAGATGGTGGCTTTTCAGGGTGGTTCCTTGTCTCTGTCTGATCAGGCTTATCAGCTCAGCTAAATGTTTTTCTGCAGATCTATAGAAGATGTTCTGGTCCTTACAAATATCCTGGAGATGGGACATTGTTGTTACACAGTGTGACTAGTAAGGGCTTGTGTGAGCCCTTGTACGTGTGGGCACACATGTGTGTGCTTCCTCTCTTCTCTCTTCCTTTCTCCCTGGTGCCAGTATCACATCTGGATGACCTTTGGAAATAGAGGAGGCCTGAATGCAGAGTGGTCTCAATAAAAGGTAACCTTTCCTTGCTCTGCACTTGTGTACGGAATTGGGACACACTCACTTTGCGAGCTGAGAAACGCCTGAGAACAAGCAACACTTTTTCCACGAAGCTGCAAGCCGCAGCCTCCTTGTACTGTGATCGAAAGTACCAGGCCCGCCTACCCCTTCCCCAGAGCCTAAATTGGCTTAGTCATAGGGTTTCCTAAAACCTCTTAAAGCACAGAGACCACATCTCATCCTCTTCTTGCACTTTAAGACTTGAATGTCACTGTGTTACATTCCCTCAACTGATAAGTTCTTGTTATACTCCTCAAATGTGAATTGTCTCTGTGGAAAAGTAAAACAGAAGTGAATGTATTTGGAAGACAGTGAAACAGCCCTTCACAAGTGAACATTTTCTTGCAAATTGATTTCAGTAGCCCTCAGTGTTCAATCACTGACTGGCAAATATCACAGGGATGGTCTTTGAAGTTATACAGTTTGGGTGATTTCCATATGTCTTTATGAGATTTATGATTGTATTATATTTCTCAAACCAACTTAAATGGTTCTTTTCACTTATTTTTTTAATCACAGGTGATAACATGTAGTGTGTTGGTTTTGCTCTCTAGGAAGGGTCTTTCTTAGGCTTGATTAACTATAGTTGGATCCTCATCTTTACTGTAATCAATTAATAATAGATTTGCTTTTAATAGATGACAATTTGAGGGGCACATGATACCATATTGAGCACCAAACGGTGCCGGTCACTTACCTATAGCAACTTAATCCTTTAATCCTCCAAGGTAAGCAGGCTTGCTTTAAATTTCACCCCCAGTAGGGCACAGAGCCCTAACAATCAAAACATATGCTAAGGCCATTTGACGTTGTTGCCTCTCCAAACTCCTCTTTCTGTGTGAAGCCTCTGTACTTTCTGGTCCTCTTGAAATGCTCCAATTTAGGTGATTTCTCTTTTTTTCCTTCCCTACCCTTCCCCCTAAAAGATTATGAATAGGCTCTGCATATGAGTACCCAAATATCATTCAAAACTTCATTTTACTGTATCAAAGCCTGTCATGTAATCCCTGAAAACTGGAAATACGATGCTATGGTGATTTATGTAGATGGGCCAAAGTAAGGAAAAGTATATGTAGTTATTTCTCCAGGGTTTATTCACGTAATTGAATGAGGAACAAAGGTGTTTTGTTCTTTTTGTGGCAGGAGCTGATAGCTAGCAACCGCACTTCAAGAAATGGAAGAGAGCTGTGAATGCTTCATTCAGGCCCAAGTAAATATAGAAGAAGTGTAGTGGTATATAGCATACTGAGTTTAAAGAAAAAACACTCTGAAAGTAATGGGAAGAAGGAAGTTATGATATATTATTTAGGCACTGGATATACCTTAAGCTGAAATGAAATACAGGTATCATGGATATGAGATCTGGATATGTAGAGAAAAGAGTAATGGAAAAATGTCAGGGGCAGTGAAAGCAAATGAGAAGTGAGATGATTTATATTTATTGAACTAATGATGTCCAGTATCTCTTTGACAGAATTGAATAATTGTCAGTGTCCTTTCTGTAGTGTTTCACATTGGATGGGTGAAGAAATCCTGATATTCGATTATTGATCACATAACAAGGTCAATTTATCATAACTGAGGCGCATTCAATTTGTGGGTACAAAGAAGAAACATTCTGGAACCAAATAATGTTTATATTGCTTTTCCCTTTGAAAACAAAGACGGGGCCTTTCTGCTTGTAAGATAAACATTTCTTCAGTACACTATGGAAGTACTTTGAAATAAGACTCCGAATGGTTCAAAAGCAAATCATGTTGTTTTGTTTTTTTCTCTTTTCTCGACCACCGATTGTAAATTCTAAAGTCTTTCTTTATGTTTTGTGTTTTAGCCATGAGACCCAAACAACTTGCTGGGACCATCCCAAAATGACAGAGCTCTACCAGTCTTTAGGTAAGGACATAGCCCTGTTTCCTCCAAGTTAAGTGACCCGTGGCTTTTAGGATAAACTGGTTTGTTGTGTGAAAGTTATTTGCTATGTAAATATATCGCTAGATTGTTTCAAGGGTGAAAGCAATGGCACCTTCCTATCCCACATTGACAATCAGCTGTCTTTTTTTCCCCCGAGGTTCCTTAAAAACAAGTTTTAGAAGTTGATTGATTTCTAAAAATTCAATACACCTGAAAGGGCCTAAAGGTCTTTGTAGTTTTCTTTGTTCCCTAAAAGGATGGAAACACACTTGCAATTTACGGCTGTTTTTCTCTTCTTCCCACGAAGATGGAAAACTGTTTCAGGTGCTTATTGATTCCTTCCGTGAGAAAGCGAGACAACCCTTTTGCCAAACCACAGCTTTTGTGTAAAGGAATTTTCTGCAGTCTTTCCAGTGCTCACAATTCCTAAGGCCTGGCAGGTCATTAATGTGAACATTGAAATGATTTCTTTACTATGCTTGTTTTGTGTTTATGTAAGAGCCTGACAGTTGTGTTTTCTTCCCCCTCATAACTTGAAATGTTTTGAATAGGTACATAGCATGCAAATAGGGGTTTGAAAACACCAGTCTTTTTAACACTTGAAGAACGTCTGGATATCTCGTTTGTCATTTTAGACCTACAAGGAATATTCTGAAATGAATTATCTTGAGTCGCAGCTTGTTTTTGTTTTTGTTTTGTTTTGGGGCAGGGTTTTGCTCTGTCTACCAGGCTGGAGTGCAGTGGTGCGGTCATAGCTCATGCAGACTCGAGGCCCTGGGCTCATGCTGTTTTTGTGCCTCAGCCTCCTGGGAAGCTGGGACTACAGGCATGCACCACCGTGTCCACCTCATTTTAAAAACTTATTTATTTTATTTATTTTTGTAGAGATAGGTCTCACTGTGTTGCTCAGGCTGTGTGTGTATTTTTTTTTTTTTAATAAAGTCATGTCTTCTCTACTTTTTAAAGTCTGTATTTCTGTGAATGGACATGCTGAGAGACTAAAATGCGTAATGCGATCTCTTTGGATTTAACGTTACGTGATAAAGACCATGGGAATCAGGGTGCTTAAACATAAATTTTGTGTAGGTATATGTAAGTGGGGTGTGTGTGTCAGGGGGTACGTTTGAATTACTGCTTTCGTGTCATAGATTTTCACCGAATGAATTGCAGCTATAGAGACACCAAGGACTAAAGAAGAGATGTTAGCCAAAAAATTGTTCTGTTAAACATTGTTCTAATTATAAATGATCTAAATTTCTTCTAGAAAACCTGAAAAATGCAAATAAAAAACATGAAAAGGAAGAAAAAAGTCACTTATACTAGTCAGAGCTATCCAATACATTTAAAATAATACGATGTCATTTCAGTCTAGTAATAAGTGTGTAAACGTTTAAAAATCTACATAAAATTGGGATCAGCTAATTTTCGAGTGCTACATTTACAGCCCCTACAGAATGTTTTTGGCTTATGATTGCAGACTGTTTATACCACAGGTGGAAAACGTGAATGCTTATCTTTTGGCAAATGAGAGAATGAAAGAGCTTCATCTGAAGTGGGCAGCAGCTGTCCTGGGCAAGCTGCTCTTCTATCCCAGTACTCCCAGAACCCCTGATTGTACACGAGAAACTAGAAATCTGTCTGCAAAGAACTAATTTAAATTTGTCTGTGTGCCTCCTGATCATAACCTGTGGTTTACACAGATTTAGCCCACTTCTAATATTTCCTACTCTAATTACAGTGATTTCTAGTTGTAATATTTTAATTTACTCTTAAAATAATTATTATAGAATTAATACCTGTTTATATTTTTAAAAATTTAAAAATACAGAGTAACAAAGAGACAAATCATTCATAACCTACTTCTTAGAGTTAGCTGATGTTTAATAATCTAGTAGATATCTTCAAAAATGTCTTTCTATACATATATTTTTCTAGAAGCTGAATCATTCTCTTTTTTTTTTTTTTTTTTTTAAAGACAGAGTCTTTGCTCTTGTTGCCCAGGCTGGAGGGCAGTGGAGCAATTTCAGCTCACTGCAACCTCCGCCTCCTGGGTTCAAGCTATTCTCTTGCCTCAGCCTCCCGAGTAGCTGGGATCATAGGCGTCCACCACCATGACTGGCTAATGTTTTTTTTTTTTTTTTTTTTTTTAATAGTAGAGACGGGGTTTCACCATGTTGGCCAGACTGGTCTCAAACTCCTGACCTCGGGTGATCCACTGGCCTTGGCCTCCCAAAGTGCTGGGATTGCAGGCATGAGCCACCGTGCCCAAATCATTCTCTTATAACTTGCTTTTTTTTTTCACTGGAAAGTAAGATATTACCATGGCCACATTCCATTTTGTTGTTTAGTATTCTGTGCTACTTATTTTCATTTACTCTGTAGTGAGGAATCACAAACATGTTTGATGAAAAGCTAATTAAGGGCTATCAATGAATACATGTTTGCTCGATTAATATGAATTCAATTTACATTTAATCATTATATTTCTAAAATTTTCTCAGTAGTTTGAATGTGGTGACAAACTCGGATAAACTCACTTGGAGCTACACTTGGATTGGGTTTGTGAAATCACTCAATTTCAAATGATAACAGAAAATTACAATTGCAGGGGATTTTAGAACTAATTTATTGCAGACTTTTCTAGTAAATCAAGTTTGAGGTATAATTTGTATATAATAAAATGAAACCATCGTAAGTGTATGATCAATTCCAGCCCCCTTTGAAATTCTGTTTCATGCTAGCCTAATAACCCATTTGCAAGTGAATTAAGTGTTGAAATTTCCTTTTCACCTTTCAGAGGTGATATTTCCATTATTTTTATAACAATCAAACATTTGTTGGGCTTTTATCTAAATGGTGATTCATCAGATAACATCTCTCATTTATTGAGGGCCTATTATACGTGTGCCACATGGGGCATGCCAGCAATCAACCTCCGTGGTGGCTGGTACCAACATCCACATTTCACAGGACAGTGAAGCTAAGCTCAGGGAGGCATTGATCAAGGCTACACAGCTATGTGGGGCAACACCTGGATTTGTCCTTGGTCTTGTGTTAGTGCTTTCACTGCTCTCGTTGATTTTATTCACTAGGTATAGTATGTTCATGTTGGTTACTTCATACCTGCTACACATATATATGAATTGGTAGTTTTATCTATGAATAGTAAGTTACTTGAATGGTATTTCTGGAAATGGTATGGTGGGTTCCTGAACAATGAGCACTCCTTTCACTGTTGCCTGGCACACACACAATGATTGACTTAGTTTGTTATTTCGCTGCATCATTTTTTTTTTTTGAGAGAGAGAGAGTCTCACTCTGTCGGCCAGGCTAGAGTGCAGTGGTATGATATGGGCTCACGGCAACCTCTGCCTCCCGGGTTCAAGTGATTCTTCTGCTTCAGCCTCCCGAGTAGCTGGGATTACAGGCCTCTGCCACCATGCCCAGATAATATTTGTATTTTTATTAGAGACGAGATTTCACCATGTTGGCCAAGCTGGTCTCGATCTCCTGACCTCAGGTGATCTGCCCGCCTCAGCCTCCCAAAGTGCTAGGATTACAGGTGTGAGCCACTGTGCCTGGCCTTCCTACATCCTTGAGATCCTGTATAAGATTAACTACCAGCAGCGCCTTTCCCCCTCTCTAAAATTATACTGTTTCAAAGTCAAAACATAAAATACTGAAAATAAACTTTTTATTGCTTTTTAGTTTTTACTTAGTAGCTTATATTTTTCTTCTTCAAGAGGTATCCCTTTAGGTTCAAATTGCTCTTTGAGCTGGATGAAATTGTCAGAAGCCTTCAACTACAGCCAGTTCATGAAAGGTATCTTGAAAGCAGAAATGGTGTTGTTTTCTGGCATGTCAAATGTTTAAGACCGGCTGGGCACGGTGGCTCACGCCTGTAATCCCAGCACTTTGGGAGGCCAAGCCGGGCAGATCATGAGGTCAGGAGTCTGAGACCAGCCTGGCCAACATAGTGAAACCCCATCTCTACTAAAAATATAAAAATTAGCAGGGCATGGTGGCAGGCACCTGTAATCTCGGCTATGTGGGAGGCTGAGGCAGGAGAATCGCTTGAACCCAGGAGGTGGAGGTTGCAGTGAGCTGAGACCACGCCATTGCACACCAGCCTGGGTGACAGAGCAAGACTCCACCTCAAAAAAACAAATGTTTAAGACCACATCTAGCCCCCGTCTCCTAATCGAACCTGAACCTCATGTCTCTGGTGAAGTGCTGACAATATCAATATGTTGCTTCTTCCCTCTGTTACCCCCGCTCCAGACATACTCTACTGTGGAAGCTACATGGTTCACAGTATGCGTGAAAGGTTATGTATTCTTAAAGATGCCCACTTCTAAGGAGATTTCCCTTCTCTAATTTGCCAAAGTTCCCTAGCAGCCTGTTCAACACATGTTTCTGTTACCTGCCTTGCCCTCAAAAGCATTCAGGTGTTCCCCCGCACCCAAGGTTTGAACAGAGTAGGATCAAAAGCTGAAAACATTTTGTAAGAACTGAAGAAGTAGAAAGTATTTACTGATGAAAAGCTATACTATTGCTTGAGGTATTACCATTGGACCTCTCTAATAAATTCTAGGTGGTTTTCCTTTTCATTCCTTTTCCACTGATTTTCTACAATGAATTTGTGTTTACAATTAGATGTTTGGCAAAAAAAAAATTTCTTCGTCAGTATCCCCTCTTCTATTTCTTAGTGTCTCTATAGCTATAATTCATTAACCAATGAGAACCTATGACAGAAAACTAGCAGTAGCCACAGACACACACACACCCCCACATATATGTAGATAATTTATGCTTAAGGACTCTGATTCTCATGGACTTTATCAGTTAACCTTTAAAACAAGAATATCATCTCCTGTATTTTTAGTCTGTAAGTATGTCTAGTCATGAAAAAATGCAGATGTAGACATTTTAGAGATAGAGAAAATAGAATTTTTTGATTAAAAACTGAAACAATTTAAGATAATTAATTTTAGATTATTTCCAACGGATCTAAAATGGCTTTTCAGAGGAGGTTTCCATCAAGTATTAAAAATATTGTGTTTCCCTCATTTATAGGCTGTGTACCTACGTAAAAAATTGAGAGAAAATATTGTCAGAGTCCCACACAAAGCAAGACACAGCAAAGAAATAATTTAAATGTTCACTATGATGACTGAACAGTCATTAGGTATTTGAGTCTCCAGAAAATTTTTTACACCGCATTAATGGTTTGACAAAAGCATTGTGTTTGACTTTTACAGGGAAGAAATCACTAAAAGCAACTGGAAATCAGTTTTCTTTCAGCATTTTTCTGTGACTACCCCCAATTGTCATAGCATAGAAGTAGAGAATAGTAGTGGAGTGAGTGAGATATAAGAGACCAAGTGTCTTTTGTCTGTTTTCTGTAGGTCTTGGTGCTTTATCATTAAAATGTGAGGACATAAGTATCTAAGATTTTTGTTTTTCTTTTACTTTGGGCTAAGGGTGTGGCAGGCTGTTTCTAAACTTGCTGTGATCATCATTTCTCAAGAGATACCGTTTTCAAGAGGTACCTTAAGGCTAACTCTGCAGACATATGGATTTCTAAAAGTTTAATCATTCCTATGTTTTGAAATGTACATTCTGAGAAAACAAACAACAGGAGAAGATCATGCCACCCATCCGTGTCTTACAAGCTGAGTGAGGCAAGCTGTTGTCAAATAGAGAGACACTTAAAATATTTCCCATTAGACTCCTCGGGGCCATTCATTAGTTATTGAGAGGGCACATTCTTTGTCGCTCTCTAGAAGTAGTAATATTTTCGATTCATGAGGTGAATTTTAGATTCCTATTAGCATTTTTACAAATGTAATGGAAAGACTGTTCCAATAGGTTAGCTTGGTGATTTAAAACCCTGAGCTCTTCCAGGCTCCAGAAAGCATTTACAAAATCAGTAGATGTTAGACAGTAAGGTGCCCTGGAATTTATTTTGAAAAACTAATATAATATTGATTTACATGAAGCGCAGTTATGTGGTTAAAAGCCTGTCCTTTTCTCACAATTTATGCCTAGGTCCAAAAGTTCATTACTGAAATGTTAAGAAAATATTTTTTAAAAGCTCACCCTGCCCCCATACACATAATATGTGCTGCTTAAAAATACTTTTTTTAATTTATTTTTTTTAAAGACAGTATCTTGCTCTGTCACATAGACTGGAGTGCCATGGCCTGATCATGGCTCACTACAGCTTTGAACACCCAGGCTCAAGCGATTCTCCCACCTTAGCCTTCCAAGTAGCTGGGACTATAGGCGTGTGCTACCATGCCTAGCTAATCTTTTTTAATTTTTTTGTGGAGGCGGGGGTCTCACCATGTTGCCCAGGCTTGTCTGAAACTCTTGGGCTCAAGGGATCCTCCCACCTTGGCCTCCCACAGCTCTGAGATTCCAAGTGTGAGCCACTGCACCTGGCCTCACATTTTCCAATTTTAAGTCTTACTACAAACTTAAGTGATTAAGAGAGTACTTACATAAGGACAGATATACTGATCAACAGAGTAGAATTTAGGCTGAGCACGGTGGCTCACACTTGTAATCCCAGCACTTTTGGAGGCCGAGGCGAGGAGATCACTTGAGCTCAGGAGTTTGAGACAAGCCTGGGCAATATGGCGAATCCCCATCTCTACAAAAAATACGAAAATTAGCCAAGCGTGGTGGCATATGCCTTTCGTCCCAGATACTCAAGAGGCTGAGTGAGGTAGGAGGATTGCTTGAGCCAGGGAGGTTGAGACTACAGTAAGCCGGGGTTGCATCATTGCACTCCAGTCTGGGCAACAGAATGAGACCCTGTTTAAAAAAAACATTGTTTCTTAGGCTGTCTTATTGAGGGTCTCTTAATTATAAATACAATAAAATATTTATGTGGTTCCCCGGTGGTTCCTTTCTAAATTACAATGTGAGTGTTTTTGTTTGTTTTTTTTTTTTTTTTTGCTTTTGTGATACCATCAATATAGTACAAGAATGCCAATTTACAAAGGAGACATATAGGTAAAAATAGGATAATGTGAAGAATCACTGCACTTCAGAAAGCTGATTTTATTTCAAGCAGTTTATTAAAATCTACATGCACCATGTGTTCTGATGTTACTTATTCCAATTTCCTTTTCCTTTATTGAAGCCTTTTAGCCACAAGTTTTTTTTCTCAAGGGGTATTGGTTCTTTTTTACTTAAGTTGTAACATTCTTCAGAAGGATCTAGCCCTTTTTAATCTGTTGACCAAGTTTTGGAACCCATTATCCAGCATGATGCTCACTTGAATTATGCAAAAGCTCTCAATTTTCAAAAATGAACTTCTGTTTTTGAACTTCTTAGGAAAAGTGGTGGCTCACGCCTGTAATCCCATCACTTTGGGAGGCCAAAGTGGTTGGATCACGAGGTCAAGAGATCGAGACCATCCTGGCCAACATGGTGAAACCCCACCTCTACTAAAAATACAAAAAATTAGCTGGGGGTGGTGGTGCACGCCTGTAGTTCCAGCTACTCGGGAGGCTGAGGCAGGATGGTCACTTGAATCCCAGAGGCAAAGGTTGAGCCAAGATGGCGCCACTGCACTCCAGCCTGGTGAAAGAGCAAGACTCTGTCTCAGAAAAAAAAAAAAACAAAAAAAACAAAAACACAAGATTTGAAGGAAGTCGATCAGCACATGGCCCTTAGCTTCATGTCTGTGGCCTGCAGAGAGCTTCAGAATGTTAAAGTAAGGATTTACCTTGGGTCTGCTGGGCCTCAGGTTATGGGTGTGATTCTTCAGCAGTTCTAGTTAGGAGGACTAGTTAAGTCCTAGTTAATGGGGCTAAGAACTTCTTAAAGATACATGAATATCATTATAAGTCAGCAATTCCAGGAGAGTTAACACTGTCATCAAAATCCTTGTACCTCTTTCTTCAGTTTGCCCAAGAGGAAGGAATATTGTAGTTATTTGCTCATTCCCCTCTTTCGATAGGCTTTCTACATTCCATTAAGTATTCCCTCCTGGGTATGCTCTTAGGCTAGAAACTGCAGGATTCTGAATGACTATGAATTCCTTTTGCATTA
The DNA here is from genome assembly GCA_963573385.1 of Cacajao melanocephalus. NCBI lineage: Eukaryota > Metazoa > Chordata > Mammalia > Primates > Pitheciidae > Cacajao > Cacajao melanocephalus. Next base: position 43,274 of record CAUYLG010073672.1, on the reverse strand, counting down.
GGAGCTTGTCCTAATGCTTTTCTCAGCATATTTTATGAACTAAACTGTTTTCCACTAAGCTACTCAATATTTAGCTTTCCTTGGCTCTTGCTTCTAATTCCTTAACGTATTGCTCAGTGTTAAAACCTCTGCCTTTTGCCTTTTTTTTTTTTTTTTTTTTTTTGAGACGGAGTCTTGCTCTGTTGCCCAGGCTGGAGTGCAGTGGTGTGATCTCTGCTCACTACAACCTCAAGCGATTGTCCTGTCTCAGACTCTCTCGAATAGCTGGGAGTACAGGTGTGCACCACCACGCCTAGCCAATTTTTCTATTTTTAGTAGAGATGGGGTTTCACCATGTTGACCTGACCAGGCTGGTCTTGAACTCCTGACCTCGTGATCCACCTGCCTCAGCCTCCCAAAGTGCTGGGATTACAGGTGTGAGCCACTGTGCCCGGCCTGCCTTTTGACTTTTTACTGCTATAATGCTTTGAACTGGAAAGGATATCTAGATTCAGATGTCAGCTTGGGTGTGACTTTGGGCAAGTCCCTTGCTTTCTGTTGGTCCTCATTTTGTTATATGTCATGTTGGCCAGTCGTCATTCATCTTTAAATGACTGGTTTTAGTTTAACTCATGGAAAGAGTAAAGCTTGGTTATATGAATGCTATCAGCCTAAACCCCCAGTTCCTCTTTGTCACCACCAACCTAAAGGATATGAATAATAGGATAATCATATTTATAATAATTGTACCTTATTTGTGTAGCACTTTACAATGTGCAAAGAGTTTTCAGAAGTAACCATATTTAATCCTTACACAGCTATAGATTAGCTGGCATATGACCTATCCATTTCAGTTTCAGATTTTTTTGTCCTGTCAGTTTTCTATCAATTTCAGTTTCAGATTTTTTTTGTCCTGTCATCCCTTTGAGTATCCTTCCAGTTTTTGATTTGAGAAATAATGCCACCATATCGCTGTATGGGACAACTTTTCCCTTCTTTCCGTTTGGACTTGAGCAGACTGAGACTCAAGACTTGATTTGATTTATACTCAAATAATGGGTAGAAGATAAGGAACCAAGTCCAGAACATACATTTTATGAACTCCTAGTTCTCCGTTCTCAAGGGAACATCCATTACTCTTAGCATGATTTATAAAACTGCTTTATCAGCATAATTAGACTGGAATCCATATGACATTCTTTATTCCCTAGCTGACAAAATTAGCACAGGAGATTTACTCAAATTTGATATTAAGGCTGTTATAAATGTTCTTCCTTTACTCCTACTATCCAGCTTATAAAGGAACAAAGAAAAATAATCTGCTCTTTTAACTTTGATTAGGATCCCTTGGCTTTCCCCATTTGTAAAATAGAAATGTAATTTCCAAATAAAAATTTATGGCATTTTAATGGACTGTTCTATATATTACAATATTTTTTCTTGTTCAAATAACTTGATTTAAAGCTTCTAATTGAAGAACATAAATAAATAGATATTTCTGAATTGCATCTCTCAAAGCTTATTTCAGAAGGAGACTCAAAAAATTGTTCCTTAGACTTTGACTGGTTTACAATTTTAAAAGAACTGCCAAATTGTGGTTTACTGATCTAAATAGGAGGAACATTAAGGTTACACCTGCAGCTAGAAGAAAAGTGCTGGCTGTGTACAATTTTACGTAGCTGCATCTGCAGAAGATGATTTTTGCACACAGAGTAAAGGCATCTAAAAACATGTCTACTCTTATTCAGACGTTTCCAATATTTCTTTTTTAAGCCCACAAGTCTGATTACCTCTGTACGTCTCTTGGGAGCTGCAATTTTGCTGGAAAGAGATTCAGAACAGTCAGAACACTCACATAAAATAGATGGAGTTTTTAAAGTTTGTACTCTCTACGGTAGTGATAAAATGACCTAAAAATATTCTGAAAGTCTCTCTGATGACATAGTGGATGAATCATTAGCTTATTTACGAATTGGTGATATTCTGTGAGAATGTTTCAAAATTTGCTATTCCACAAAGTGTTGATCGCTTGCATAACTCCAGGAAACTCATTACACCCCCTCATAAATAGAACCTTGTATAACAGAGACAAATGTTGCTTATATTGATATATTTATATATGTATTTCTTTAGCAAGCTTTAATTTTGGGAAGAAAGTGATTGTTTTTATATTTTACTTTCTTGTTCTGTAAAGAGGCTATCACTTTAAGGCCAGGCATGGTGGCATGCACCTATAGTCCCAGCACTTCCAGAGGCTGAGGCAGGAGGATCCCTTGAGCCCAGGGGTTTGAGTCCAGCCTGGGCAATATAGCAAGACCCTGTCTTAACAAAAAAAAAAAAAAAAAAAAAGAGTCTATCACCTTTAAGAGCAGTGCTTCACAAGCTGATGAAGGGCAGGGTTTTTTGTTTTTTGGTTTTTTTTTTTTTTTGAGATGGAGTCTGGATCTGTCACCCAGGCTGGAGTGCAGTGGCGTGATTTTGGCTCACTGCAACCTCCTCCTCCCAGGTTCAGGCGATTCTCCTGCCTTAGCCTCCTCAGTAGCTGGGACTACAGACACGTGCCACCACGCCTGGCTAGTTTTTGTATTTTTAGTAGAGACGGGGTTTCACCATGTTGCCCAGGATGGTCTCGATCTCTTGACCTTGTGATCTGCCCTCCACCACCTCCCAAAGTGCTGGGATTACAGGCAGGAGCCACCACGCCCGGCTGGTGGTGGTTTTTAATATACTATACATCACAAATTTTTAGGTGGTTCTAATAAAACTGACTAGTATGCATTCACACATGTAACTTAACAGTCAAATTCAACAACACTTGATCTCATCTGTTCCCTGCTCCATGAGATGAACGCATTGGTCATGAATTTGGATGTCATGGCAATGTCAAATTGCTATGGAAGTTGCTTAACACACTTTCAATTTCTATACCTGTGAAAGGCCATATTTTGAGTAGCACTGTTCTGGAGGACTTAATTTTTGAAAGTATAGATGTAAACTCGAATCAAGTGACTGGGGGTGGGGGTGGGGGAGGATAATTAACCACACAGGAACACCTGAAAAATGTAATTTATGAGGTTTAATGTTTTGCCAGTTGAGTCAAGTTCAGGCAGAGAAGGGATCTATCTTCTTTCCCACTTTGTAGCTCTCCTTAGCAATTATTTTAGAAGACAAAACATAGAAATCATCCTGTTACAGGAAGGAAGCAGGGATTAAGTGGCAGAGCCACTGCTGCCTAGTTTTACATCTCTCCCACCCCATAATTAAATGTAATGTATATATAATGTGATAAATTTAAAATACAGGTTTGTTTTTATCTAGAATATAAACCATGGTATGTGCACTCTTTATGGGGTGCATTCAGTGGGGGAATTAATTGATTATACTGTGACTTTCCTATTGTCACTGTATGAGTTTATGTTTGGGGGCAACGTTTTGTAGCAGAAAAGCTGTTCATTGACTTTGAGGCTGGATTTACATTCTGATTCTGTCACCTGTTCTCTGTGGTCAAAAAGGAACTTACTAATAATTTTGAACCTCAGTTTTGTGATTTATTAAGTAGTTGTGATGAGACTTACCTTTTGTTGTGAGGATTAGAGATAACATATGTAAACTGACAGAACGTCTGATGTAGTAACTTCTCAAGGAATTATAATTGCTATTAATAGTGATATACATTATTATTAGTTATTATTATTATCGTATACCAGTGTCTCTCCTTATTGAATAATCTTTTGGGTTCCTGAATTGAGATAGCAAGCATTCAGATAGTGAGAGACACCCAGGTTTAGGTCTTCATATCTGACACTCAAGGAGCCACTTAATTTTTCTGAAGTATTTTACTACTTAACTAAGGTGCTAAAGATCATCTGATCTCAATTTACCCCACCTTTTGGAAAGCATACACTTACTTTAATTTGACTGCAAATTAGAACAATACATTTTCTACTGTGTTGTTTACCCTCCCCTAATTCTAAAGTAATATATCATTTAGGATAAAAACAGAATACACTTTGGGAGGCCGAGGCAGATGGATCACCCGAGGTCAGGAGTTCGAGATCAGCTTGGGCAACATGGTGAAACCTGTTCTCTACTAAAATACAAAAAAAAAATCAGCTGGGCATGGTGGCAGGTGCCTGTCATCCCAGCTACTTGAGAGGCAGAGGCAGGAGAACTGCTCGAACCCAGGAGGTGGAGGTTGCAGTGAGCCGAGACCACGCCACGCCACTCCAGCCTGGGTGACAGAGTGAGGCTCCATCTCAGAAAAAAACCAAAACATAAATATATAATAAATGATGGTGATACCACTCTGTCATAGCAGAAGTGTCATCGAATGGCTATAGAGATAAGGAGGGCTAAAACTGTGAAAAGCTTTATGTGGTATGTTGAAGGTTTTCATACTAAGGTTTTTTATTTGGGAGATGTATCAATCAGGGTCTGTCTAGTCAGAAAACAGAAACCACTCTAGTTATTTCAAACAGAAGGAATTTAATGCAGGAAATTGGTTACTCAGGAATGGAAGCACTAAAAAGCCACACACGCAGCATGAAGTTTCTGTTATTCCTACGGCTGGAGGAACAATGACAAGAGGTGGTATCACCAGAGCCCCAGATGTCAGGGACTTCAAGGTGGAGTTGGAACTAGTAGCCAGTTGGGACCAATGAGGGAGGGGTTCATGGAAGGGAACTGGAGCCAGGAAGGAGACACAGTTACTGCCAGACCTGTTGCTGAAAGTAGAATGAGAAAGGGAGTAGCCTGGCTTCTCCTTTCCTCCTGCCCTCTAGGCTTCTGTCAGTGACTCCCATTGGCCAAACTTACTTGGAAGCCAACTGGTAAGGGAGCAGGAAAATGTACTGTAATAAAGAGTAGAGCAGAGAAAAGGCAAGGAAAGTATCAAAAACAAGCAAGCAAATGATTGAAGTATAGGAGATACCATGGACAGTAAGGCAACCAACCTTCTATTCAGATATGTACGGAACAAGAAACATAAAAAACCTAAAAAGGTTTCATAGGAGTTTGAGGTGACATAGATAAGATACCAGAAGGACACCCTGGGTTCAAAGGAAACCAATCTTAAAAAAAAAAAAGTGGAGGAGGTAGTAATTTAAAAAAAATTATCTGCAGAGAAGTCCAAACACTAAGAATCAGCTTCCATGCATTTGATGAAAGTAATTGCAACGTTTACAATTGTTTATGCTCACTTCTGTCAACACTAAATACAAACATACCATGGAGATATTGCAGGTTCAGTTCCAGAACACTACAATAAAGCAAATATCACAATAAAGTAAGTCACACAAAAGTTTTGGTTTTGTGGTACATATAAGTTGTGTTACTTTATAATGTAGTCTAGTAAGTGCACAATAGCGTTATGTCTTAAAAAACAATGCATGTACCTTAATCTAAAATACTTTGTTGCCAAAAAAGCTAACAGTCACCTGAGCCTTCAGCCAGTAATAATCCTTTTGCTGTTGGAGAGTCTTGCCTCGATGTTGATGGCTGTGCAGCATGGTGGTTGCTGAAGGTTAGGGTGGCTGTATCAATTTCTTAAAATAAGACAACAGTGAAGACTGCCACTCAGCTGACTCTTCCTTTTGTGAAAGATTTCTCTGTAGAATGTGATACCATCTCATGAAACCACTTTATTTACTCTTCCATAAGTAGCAACTCCTTATCCATTAAAGTTTGATATGAGATTGCAGCAGTTCCACCACATCTTCACGCTCTACTCGTGATTTCAGTTTTCTTGCTGCTTCTGCCACATCTGCAGTTACATCCTCCACTGAAGTCTTGAACCCCTCCCAGTCACCCATGAGGGTTGGAACCAACTTCTTCCAAATTCCTGGTAATGTTCATATTTTGACGACCTCCCATTAATCATGGATATTGTTAATGGCATCAAGAATCCTTTCCACAGATTGTTACTTTTTTTGAAACAGTTTTGCTCTGTTGCCCAGGCTAGAGTGCAGTGGTGCGATCTCGGCTCACTGCAGCCTCCGCCTCCTGGGTTCAAGTGATTCTTCTGCCTCAGCCTCCTGAGTAGCTGGGACTACAGGTGCATGCCACCACGCCAGAGACAGAGTTTTGCCACATTGGCCAGACTGATCTCGAATTCCTGACTTCATGGGCCACCTGCCTCAGCCTCCCAAAGTGCTGAGATTACAGGTGTGAGCCACCGTGCCCAGCCTCCAGAGATTTTCTATTTACTTTTCTCAGATCCATCAGAGGAATCACTGTCTATGGCAGCTATAAGCCTTACAAAATATTTCTCAAATAATAAGACTTGAAAGTCAGGTTTTTTTCTTAATCCTTGGGCTACAGAATGGATGATGTGTAAGCAGGCATGAAAACATGAATCTCCTTGTACATCTCCGTCAGAGCTTTTGGGTGACCAGTTGCATTGTCAGTGAGCAGTAATATTTTGAAAGGAATCTTATTTTGAGCAGTAGGTCTTAACAGTGGGCTTGAAATATTCAGTAAACCATACTCTAAACAGATATGCTGTCATCTAAGCTTTGTTTTTCCATTTATAGAGCACTGGCAGAGTAGATTTCACATAATTCTTAAGGGTCCTGTGATTTCAGAATATAGGTGAGCATTGGCTTCAACCTAGACACCAGCTGCATTAGGCCCTAATAAGAGAGTCAGCCTGTCCATTGAAGCTTTGAAGGCAGTCGTTGACTTCTCCTCTAGAGCCATGAAAGTCTGGCATCAACACTTGCTGCTTTATCTTGCACCTTAATATTATGGATATGGCTTCTTTCCTGAAGCCTCTTGAACCACCCTCTACTAGCTTCCAACTTTTCTTCTGCAGCTTCCTTATCTCTTTTAGGCTTCATAGAATTGAAGGGAGTTAAGGTCTTGTTCTGGCTTAGGCTTTGGCTTAAAGAAATGTGGCTAGTTTAATCTTCTATTCAGACCACTCAGACTTTCTCCATATCAGCAATCAGGCAGTTTTACTTTCTTATTATTTGTGTGCTCGTGGGGTAGTACTTTTAGTTTCCTTCATTAACTTTTCCTTTGCATTCACTTGACTATTTGGCACCAGAGGACTAGCTTTCAGCCTGTCTCATCTTTCAACATGCTTTCCTCACTAAGCTTAATCATGTCTAGCTTTTGATGTAAAGTGAGAGAGGTATGGCTCTTTTTTCCTTGAACATTTAGAGGCCATTTTGAGGTTATTAATTAGCCTGATTTCAATATTGTTGTGTCTCAGGGAACAGGAAGTCCAGAGAAGAAGGAAAGAGATGAGGGAACAGCTGGTTGGTGGAGCAGTCAGAACACATACAACATTGATCAGTTAAGTTTGCCATCTTACGTGGTTGTGGTTAGTTGCACCACAAAACAATTTCAATAGTAACATCAAGGATGACTGATCATGATTCACCATAATAGATACAATAAGAGTGACAAATTTGAAACATTCAGGGAATTTTCAAAATGAGACACGGACACAAAGTGAGCTCATGCTGCTGGAAAAATGACGCTCATAGATAAGCTCAACACAGGATTGCTACACACCTTCAGTTTGTGAACAATGCAGTATTCACAATGTGCAATACAGCAAAGTGCAATACAGCAAAGTGCGATAAAATGAGATGAGCCCGTAATGAGCCTCTTTAAAGCAGAAACTGTCTTCCTCATCTTTGTCACCAGTGCCTGGTGCGTGGTAGTCTCTGAAAAAATAATTGTTCATTCAATGAAGCACAGTAGAGCAAGGGAGAGTGATTTTGCTGGGGAGGAAAACAAATACCACCCAAGAAGATGGAAAGATATAGATGAGGTTTTTCTAAGGCAGATTATTAAACTGGCAAGATAGAACTCTGGAGAGATGGAGTTCTTTCCAGAAAATAGAAGACAAAGCCTCAAAGTAATTAAAATAGGGAATATCATTTAAGTTGTAGATTTTATTGGCAATTTGTTATCTTAGAAAAACCAAGTGAACTGCTATTCTGGAATTAATTTTGGCTTAAAAGGAATAATTAATTGATAATTAAGGAGAAATAAGACCATTAAAATGTGTCAATACAGATTCGGAATTTATATGACAAAGAAAGGAAACACTGAACACAATTCGATGTACTGATGGCCTTGTTCATTCACTGGTTTCCTGCTTCAATAAACATTTAAAAGCATGCAATGCATTCTCAAACTTTAGGGCAATAGGCTAAAAATATCAAGGAGAAAAAGGTTTATTGAGGGTATAGAAGTTTTTTTATGATCTTATTTTTATTGAACATTAAAACATGTATGTTCTTTCCAGAAATTTTAGAAGATGAAGTGCAAAAACCAAATGAAAATCACCTCACATCTCAGTACCCAGAAATAGCCACTATTTCCACTTTTAAAAGATTACTTCCGGTCTTCTTTCCTATGCATTTTAATATAGTTGTTTGAGATAATATTATGTTTTAAAGTGTTGTATCCTACTTTATTCATTAATATCATATGTTTTCTCTTATTCTTAGTTCCTTATAGATGTTATTTTTCCCTAATTGCATTTTATTGGGGTGCCACTTTTGTAAACTATTTCCCAATTTTTGAAAATCATTTTGTGACAAAACTCAAATTTGTGTTAAATTTATGAAAGCAAATCTTTAAGATTCTGGAGGCTTATTACTAACAAGTTTCTGAGAAGAAAGCCAAGTAAAGTGTTACAATGCCTTCTGTCCAACAAGCTACTTATGTGTAAGTGACGTTACAGAATAAAGTCAGTGTGGTCAAAAATAGACAGTCAATAATCAGAAGGTTGATAAGTAACATCCTATGAAAAATATAGCTATGAATTTAAATCAATGGTTTTCTACCACAAATATCTTAATGGATAAAATTTTCTTTACCAAATATATATGGTGTCAAGGTGACAAGGCAAGTATCCTTGTAAACTTTCAGTATTAGAGGAAAAGCTTTGCCCTTGTTAGCAAGCAATTTTAAACAGAAACTCAACTTTACGATGAGTTTCTGTAAGTTTTAATTTTTATAATAACTGATATGTAAATAGTTAGTTACCTTAACTTATCTCTCCAGATAGAATGGCTGGCAGACTGTTTTATCTTCTCAAAACGTTTGTGTGTAGAGTTTCCATGTTCTTTTCAAGGTTCTTCCTTTTACTATCAGTAAAGGCTGGTAGCCTCTTACTTCAGTTACATTTTCTAGCCAACTGCAATGAAAGAATATGTAAATGATAATCATTTCCATAGTCGTTTTCAATTTTTCTACTGCTCTACGTAAGACTTTGAGGAACACCTTTATGTATAACACCTTTCTACATTTGATTCATGTAAGTGGAATCACTGAGTCAAATGATGTTAATGATTGTAAGCTTTTTGGTATGCATTGCCGGAAACTTTCGCAGAAAGTAGTAGCCATTTACACTCATAATACTTCAAAGTGCTGATTTAACAATGATCTTGCCAGCATGGAGTATTATTTTAACTTTTGCTATTGTAACAGGGAAAATTAAACCATCTCATTATTATTATTTGCATACGTTTTATTTTTAGTGACCACAAATATTTTCTTTTAAACATTTGCTGGGTGTTTTTCTTCTTTTTGGAGTAATGGGAAAACAAAACGAAGTTAACCAAACACAACTCTTCCAAACCTTTCTGATATAATACACACTTGTGTGTGTGTTGTGTTGAGACACTCTAGTTGATGACAGCCTCCTGGGTACATAAATACTGTACAGTTTAACTTTCTTTTTTCTAAACTAAATCTACCCGTTAAATTAGATTTTATTCTCTATACCAGCTCCTATTTCTTCACATTTTTTATATATGCAGAGCCCTAAATTACAGTGGCTCTCCTAATAAATGGCTATTTAGTTATGAATAGAAAAGGAAGATTGCTTCCTGCTTCCTGGATGAGGAAGACTCATGCGCACGATAGGTATGGTCAGTTTACATTTACCGTTTCCTGTGAGGCATTGATTTTTTCCCCCATAAATACAGAGTACTTAGAATGTTCAAAACCTTTCTCTAGGTAACAGAATGCACAAAAGTATGAGGCACGATCCCTGTTAATTGCCCAAACTGGCATGACTCTGGATGTGCAACAGACCTCATGATGTGATAGAAGTCTTTGCCTATGAGAGGAGTGAAGGAGACGATACCAGGCCTACTTGTAGCCAGTGGTGGAACTCTTAAATTATTTTAAGTCCTTCTGTCTTTAGAACCCAAATGATAACCATGTTATTTTATCTTCTCTTATTGCTAGTGTTATAGTTTATTAATGCCAGCATATACCCATTTTGCTTTTCAAGGTTACTTTAGATGTCTTAGGTTGGAATAACTGAAGCTTATAAATTCATATTTATATATATAACACACACACAGACACACCTACACACACACATTATTGTTGTCTATTATTGTTCTACCTATTGTGTAAGAATTCCTTTGAAAAAACCCTATGTCAGCTTCACAAAAGACCTTACTGTGTTTTGAGGGAAATAAAATTGGGAAATAATAAAATAGCTAATAAGTGTTATAAGAGTATGTATAGCAACTTAAATAAGCTCAAGGTCAAATGTATGGTACTTTATATAGGTAGGAAGAGCAGTACTAATTAGAATAATTAGGGAGAGTTGTTCGGAGAGTGGAAAAAAACATTGTTCTAGGAAGGAATTTTGTAATACTTAGGTAAAGTAAAATGTAGGGCTAAGATAATCCAGATACTGTAGCAGCATAAACAAAGGTATGAAAGACTGGCTTGTTTGCGAGTCAAGTGAAGACATTGTTCTCTGAGAATCTACTCCAGATTTTTCTTTTCTTTGCTTTTTGAGACAGGGTCTTACTTTGTCGCCCAGGCTGGAGTGCAGTGGTGGAAACATGGCTCACCGCTGCCGCAAACTCCTGGGATCAAGCGATTCTCTTGCCTCAGCCCCTCAAGCAGCTGGCACTTCAGGCACACACCATCGTACCCGGCTAATTTTTGCATTTTTGGTAGAAACAGGGTTTCGCCATGTTGCCCACGCTGGTCTCAACTCTTGAGCTTAAGCCATCTGCCCATCACAGCTTCTCAAAGTGCGGGGATTATAAGCATGAGCCACCGTGCCTGGCCACTCTAGATTTTTTAAAGAGAAATCTGATTCAGTGTCACTGGGGTGAACTAAGTGCCTTAAATTATAGAATGAGAAATTCACACTGCATTTGATTGGCAATGAGAAAAACATTGTTAAATCTTCATAAGAGAGAGATCATGAAGTCCACGTTCTGTGTTTTGGAATAGGAATTTGGTGGGAGGGTGTAAGGATGGTTAGAGAGGGGAGAGATGATTTTGTTTTGTTTTGTTTTGAGGTAATTGAGATGATGAGGGTTTAAGGATAGCAGTTGGGGAGGGAAAAGAGAACATGACTCGAGATGGTTTCTTACCAAGGTAGAATTGCCTGAATGTAGTCACAGATTGGATAGATTTTAAAGAAAAAAGAGTTGGCTGGGCGCAGTGGCTCATGCCTGTAATCCCAGCACTTTGGGAGGCCGAGTTGGGCTGATCATGAGATCAGCAGATCGAGACCATCCTGGCTAATGCGGTGAAATCTCGTCTCTACTAAAAATATGAAAAGTTAGCCAAGCATGGTGCCCAAGCATGGTGGTGGGCACCTGTCATCCCAGCTACTCAGGAGGCTGAGGCAGGGGAATTGCTTGAGCCTGGGACACCGATGTTGCAGTGAGGTTAGATCGCGTGATTGCACTCCAGCCCAGGCAATAGAGTGAGACTTAATTAAAAAAAAAAAAAAAAAAGAAGGAAGAGTTATATGATGTCTTCAAGATTTGAAGCCGCGATGACAGAGAATGGTGATACCATTGAAGAAAAGAGGAAATTGCAAACTGAGTGGAGCAAAAGGGAATAGATATGAATTTGATTGACTTATAGACTTATGGGTTTATTTACAGTTTGTCTTACAAAAATTTATTTTTGGTGGCTCATATAAATATATGTGCTTCCATATCATAAGTATATATTTCTCACTAATCCTTTCAAAGACCTTTTGAAGGATATTTGTATCTCCAGAATAGGTAACTTTCTCAGGTTGCAAAGCACGGATTTACATGTACTTGTAACTCCTAAACCAGTGATTTAGCCCTGAGCTATACTTTCTTCTTGGGAGGTGACAGTGGCATTTTGAAGAGGAATCACTCTAAAGCCATTTGAAAAGGAGAACCGAACAAAGAGTTTAGTCAACAGCATGATAAAAATATTACTGGCACTTTTATTACACGTTATAACAGGAAGCACAGGAGGCAGAGAAAGGTTTCTAACTTTTACTGAGCAAGTATATATCCTAGATATAGCTCCTCTTTGGAGATTTTGAGATACGCTATCTCATTTAGTTTTGCCACAGCCCTAGGAATAGGTACTATTATCGTTTCCTTTAAAAAGGGAAAAAATGAAGCTTAGGAAAGTGAAGGTTACTTGCCCAAGCTTACTAGGAGACTGTATAATGATGAAGAGGAAGGGTTTTAGGGTCAAATGGATTTGCGTTTTACTTCTTAGGCCTTTGATTTCCTTATTTATAAAATGGAATTGAAATAATGATATCACAGATGAAAGTAGTTGTATGATAATTTGTTATTTATTGCAAACATAGGGTAAGCACCTACTAAATGATAACCATTATTACTGTTTCTTTACAGCAAAGTCATAGCTAGAGCCTATCAGTTTTTCTTCTCCGTCCACTGGTTTTTCCATTGTACAGTAGTACTCTGCTGAAAGACAATGGATGAAGCCAAGAATTTGGAAGAAATCACAGATAGAGAAATCTCGGAAAGAGGATAGATTTAATACTCAGTCATTTAAAAAAATATGTGAAAATGATTTTAAGAAATCAAACATTGTAAATGGATAGTATTGAAAAGTAAGTCTCTATCCACTCTTGGTATCAATCCCCGAATTTTACTTCTCAGAGACAATTAACAGTGTAGTTTCTTTGTTTGCTTCTGTAAATATTTTATGCATATTACAAACATACATATCAAAATGTGCCCATTTTTACTCATTGATAGCATAATAGACACAATGTTTTGTTCTTTGATGCTATTACACTAACCTGAAGTGGTTTTTTTTTTTTGTTCTTTTTTTGTTTTTTTTTCCTGTATCTGGACAACCATTCAAAGCTTTATAAATGCTAACTGCTTCTCATGACTTCAGAAACAAACAAAGAATCATTATTCAAATGGGAAATTAAGATGATCATCAGAAGGGCAGAGAGGATGTCCTTTTTTAAAGCTGGCACATCTAGGGGAGTGTCTGGGACCTGGCTTCTTAATTCAGGACGGAGCCTGCTGCTGCTCTTCAAAAGAAATGTTCACATCCTCACTTCCTTCTATAACACAGTCCACTTCACAACACTTATGACTTTATATGTCACAGTGGGTTAGGAGGAGCTGAATCTTAAAAATTTAAGAAGATACCAAGGTCTAGAAACCACTTGAACAGGGGAAAATTACACCCTGCTTGCTTTGGGGAAAATTTGTTTTCCAGTCAGATACTTGTCAAGGTCAAATAAATTTACGGGCCCTCTGTTAGAATTGGGAGCAGTTGGGAGCCCTTAAGCTGAAAGAGGAGACTTGAAGTCCCACTTAGAATGAGGCTTTATATTTTTATTCTGTGGCTTGGTCAGGGAAGGGATATGCACTCAGGGAGAAAAAGGCTTGGATTCTAGTTGGTGTTTTTCTCTTAGCTGACTAGGGAATCCAGGACAAGTTACTAAGAGCTTTCTAGTCCTTAGTTTTCTCATTTGGAAAATGAAAATTTAAAATTAGAGGATTCTATTTCTAAGGTATCATATATTTCATTTTCTAAACAAAAGTAAAATTCTTAATAAGCATATATATACCCCTAAAGAATACTCATAAGAAAAAGGTAGAGATAAGTTAAAACTACCCAAATAACTTAATTCCTGGTTGTCCAGTAACCGTTAAATTTCTCAGCAGTCAGGCGAGAACCACATTCCCGCCTTGAGACAAGATATAGGCCTTTCCACTCTTGCCCTCAGGCTGTGTTCCAAGTTTACTTGTAAGTTAGTTGCTTACAACTTGGAATAAAATGTGTTATAAATGGTGGTTAGGTCCCTAAGTCACAGACTCTTACTTAACCCTCAGAGTGCCTGATACACTGCACTATGTAAATAGAAAGCAGCTGTATGTTTCTATGGGAATAACATACTTTTGTAGGAAAAGTGGTAGAAACTCGTACTGCAGGTGTTGATTATTCAGCAAGCTTCTCTAGATAAGGAGGACCGGAAACTTCATCATTAGTGTTCTAGTTACATTCCTGGTCACTCTCTCATCCCATTGACTGGTCACTTTCCCTCCCTGTGGTCTTTGTGCAAGGGTTTCTGCCTCATCCCATATCCTCTGCTCCTTGCCCTATATCATGGTTCTCCTGAGGGTACTACTGCATATCACCCTTGTGCTAATTAGGATTACACACACACTGGGTAAGGAAAGACATTTGTAGCTGAGATGCGAGATGCAGGCTCTGGGATGCGACCACAGAGAAATTGCCAAACATCTGTGAGCCTCATTTTGTTTATCTTTAATGATGCTGATAACACAGAACTCAGGGCCTTGTGAGGACTCAATGGCATCAGGTACATTCGACATCTGCCCTTGAGTGCTGGGTGAATGTTGGTATTCCTTCTGCCACTGGCCCATCACTTCCATTTTTCTCTTTGGCTCTACAGGGAATACTTAGATACAAAACTCTTTTTTATAATAACATTAATTTAAATGAAGTAAGAGTCACCTACATCTTAGAAAAAAAGGGCTGTGTTAGGTTTATCCTCAAGTAATTTTGTCCAGGATTCTGAGGAGAATAAGAGCTGGGTCAGATCCAGTGTGTTTAAAAGGAAACTGAGGGGAGAAGTGAGAGGAACAGAGAGGCAGAGAAAGGGGCAATGAGTCCTGCCTGCTATGAAGTAGGAGGCAATCCAAAAGAAAGGAATCCCTGCTCATTGCCACTGAACGGAGAAAGAGGGAAAACTCAATCCTGTGACTTCAGGGCCATCCGTGAGCTGGGCAGAGGAACTCTGAGTCTGCCTGATTCTTGGATTGAACCCTCAAATTGGTGAAGCTGTATATCAAGCAACTCCCAAATGAAACTTAGTTTTGAGGTGATAAAGAAGAGTCTTTTTGAGGCTGGGTATAGTGGCTTATGCCTGTAATCCCAGCACTTTGGGAGGCCAAGGCAGGCAGATCACTTGAAGTCATGAGTTCAAGACCAGCCTGGCCAACATGACAAAACCACGTCTCTACTAAAAATATGAAAATTAACTGGGCATGGTGGTGGGTGCCTGTAATCCTAGCTACTTGGGAGGCTGAGGCATGAGAATCACTTGAACCTGGGAGGCAAAGGCTGCAGTGAGCTGAGATCATGCTCCTGCACTCCAGCCTGGGTGAGAGAGCGAGGCTCCATCTCAAAACATAAAGAAGTGTATTTTCCCAGGAATACTGGTAATATTGGTTCTAGATTCAAATGTATTGTCCAGACACACAGAAGTTTAAAAGGAATCCGTCAGACATCCTTTATTAAAAGCACCTCAGTCTATGTCAGAGGGCCGGGCAGTCCATTATCTAATGAAAAGCTCCTACCATTGATTTATTTTATCATAACTGCAGCTGCCAAGTGATTTTTTTTAAAAAAGAATGATTTACATATTAGTGTCTTCAGCAGGATCTCTTCATTAGTATCTAGTCTCCAGAAACGTTAACAGTGAAAAGAAAACATTCACATGCTTCTGGATGCATGGGCAATTTGAGTCATACCACCTGTTCCCCCCTTCTGTTATCCTAGAGTATACAAAAAGCAGAGATACACATAGTTTACTATGGCCCTAGATATCTTGAATTGTGTTCTATCTTGGACTAATTATTCATGCATAAAGATTCAACAGATTTTCTTCTTGCATCTCTCAAACAGCAACAACAAAACCCAAACAGTTTATCTTTCCTAATGAGGTGAAAACATGAGCACCAGCCTAAGACAGAAATGTTGCAAAAATGTTTCTTGTAAGTCAGTTTGCTTTTCCTATGGTAACTAAGGTTAGATTTCTACTGTAGTTCACTTTGGCATCCATTTTATTCATGAGGATTATTAGAGGGCAGGACTATTGGGCGTGTGTTGATGTTGGAGACCAGAGAAATGGAAAGAGGCAGTTGGAGGATGTAACTCATTGTCAATCCAAACCTAAAATTTTTATTGGTAGATCAAGGGTAGATAAGAATCTTCATTTGACTTTCAAAACATATGATTAGTTGAAGTTAGCAAAACTATTTTTTTAAATCACAGCTTAAGAGCTATAAATAGGAGATTTTGCACTAGAGATAGTTATGAACATTTCATTAACTCTAAAGGGAACATAACATTTCATGAACTCTAAAGAGTTCATGAAAAACTAAGTTAATTATCTGTGTTCATTTATAGGTTGACACATGCATTTCCAGAGAAATAACTTGTATATTTAAAAATTCCAATCCTTATCTTACATCTGGTCAGAATCAGACTTGTGAACTTCCCCTTCAAAACAAACGGCTTAACACTTTGCAGACTTTGTCTAGAAGAGTGCCTTACCCATATAAGCCCTCTATTATAAAATAGTTTTAAACATTCAATTAGCTGTCAACCTGTCCTGCATCAGTGGCACCACCTGGTAGCAAGGATGAAAAACTCTGCCACCCAAGATCTCTTTACTGCTCACTTCGTTTCTCTACCCTAAGGAGGATTGCAGGGGGTAGACCATGATCCTATTTAGTCTTCTGCATTTTGTTGCTTACAGTTCAATTAACAAGTCAGTTAGAGATGACTTTGGCTGCAGTTAATAAACTATCTGACCAATTGTACCTTAAACACATAGGAGTTGATATTTTTTGTATAACGAGGAGTCTGGAGGCAGGTAGTTGAGAGCTATGGAAGAGTTCTGTGATGTCATCAGAGACCTGGGCCACAGTTTATTCTGCTGTGCCATTTTTAGTGAGTGACTTTGTCCTGATGGTTCCAAGATGACTACTGCTTCTCAGGCAGGAGGAAAGAGAAAGGACATTCACCTTTGGAGTCTCTTTGTCTTTCTGTTTGGGAAGGGAAATCCTTTCTTGCAGATATCTTCTCAAGCATTGGCCAAAACTGTCCACACAGCTTCCCCTGGCTGGATTCGGAATAGAGATCCTCCAGGCTTCATAGTAGAGAAAGACCAAGGAGAAAGAATTTGGGAAGGGGTGTTGAGTGACCCAACATACAGTAACTGCTGCACTTAAATACACTGGATTCACCTTGCAAATAAGCATTCTTTTTAGGCCATTTATTTTCTTTCTCCCTTTGTCCCAGTTCCTTTATTCCTTAGGAAAGTCTTGATATCGTTGTTAGGTGTGTTAAGCTCCAGCTCAGGTTGTAAGGAGTAAGCAAAAATAATAATTCCAGTGATTCACCCATAGAAGAGGAAAATTATATTATTTGAAGAAACATTAGATATAAAGTCAATGTCATCAACGGCTTAAACCTGGTAAAAGCAAGGAAGTTCCTTTCAGAATCTAATTTTATTCCAAATACATTTATTTAGCACCATCCTTTATTGCCCTAGATGCCAAGGATAAGTGAACACAACATAATCTCTTCAGAAGTCTGCATTTTTCTCATCTTTTTTCCCTCAAGTATAAGAATGAAAGATAAAGCTATTTCGAATTAGTTACATCAGTCATTTATATCAGTATTGCTATAGATTTTATTTTTATTACATATTGAGTATTTAAACTAACTTTAAGTCTTTGTGGGCTTAGAAGTTAATCACTGTTTCATAAATAACATGGCTTATATAGGAAATTTGCAATGCCATTAACCTTCAAAATGTTCATTGAAATACTGTTTATGTCATGTTGAAACTACCTTTGCAGTTGACATATAAACTACATGACAGTCTATTTCCTTTATACGTTTGTGTATGTACATAAGCATGCTCGTGATAAAGACTATCTACTTGACCAAACTTTAGTCAGATTCCTGAACCTTCTCCTAGGCCCACCTGTGCACTTCTTTGTAAAATCCAGCTGTAGCAAGAATCCTGCTTATTTAGTAAGTAAACTTATTTAGTAAGTTTAGCAAAAACCACCTTCCTCATATATCTGATCAGGCTCCTCATCCTCCACTATCCCCCATGTGATGTCTGAGCACCCTGGCCTGTCTTCAGCAGGAATCCTGTTAAGTTTCTTTAGCCAGAATTCCCCTTATCCGGATGCTTCCTCTTAATAACATTCCATCCACTAACCCCCACCCTGCCCTTTGGCTATCAATTCCCACTTGTCCATGCTGTATTCAGAGTTGAGCCCAGTTTTATACTGAAGTCTCTTTCCCACTATTGCAATATTCCTGAATGAAATCTGTTTTTACGATTTTACTGTCCATCTCTGGTTTTTGACACTCACATAACCAGAGTTTTGTATGTGTATATTGCTTGACACATCACACATACCCAGTTATGTGTACTGACTTTGTACAGGTGAATAATCTTTTTGTTTCCCCTAATATTTTAGAAACCTGATTATTTAACCCCTGAGCTTAGTACACAGTTAGGCATATAATAGGTGCTTAAGTAAGTGTCAATTGATGATTTTAAATGCAGAAGTAATTGTCACTTAATGAAATATAGCCAAGAGACTCATTGTAGGTTTTGTTCTGTCTTCCTATCTGTTCTTGTACTGCAACAGTAAGCGTATTAAGGCAATATTTTTGGCAGCACAATCATTTAGTTTGAGTGCATTAGTAAAAAGGTAGAGTCCAAAGAATTAATAGCTGGAAATTTTTCAGAAAACCCAGTAACAACTGTTTCCATAGAGTAATTCAAGTGAAAGCCAGGTAATAGCTAGTTACTGGAGGGACTGCACAGTCAGAGCCTTGACATGGAACTGAAAGAGTGTAACTGAAGACTAAATGTAAAGCTTTTGGGAGAATAAGGGAGTGGTCAGGCTGAGGCAGAGATTTAAAAAGAAATGCCTCCTGGGGCCAAGCTGGTAATTTGAATGACTGAAGATGACTGGGTGGGAACTGGGGCAACCTGAAAAGCTTCTGTTAGGGCTAATAACAGATCTCGGTTGCAGCTAACTGTTCTATAAGAATGTGGGTCTCTATTGTCAGATCTTCAGGTTCTTCCAGAGAAGCAAGATAACGGAAAATCACCAGATTTTTAACTAATGGCATACCATTCAGCAATTTCAAAAACCATTATGGGAGCCCAAACCGCCCAACCAGTCATACATAAGAAAAGAGTCTGCAGACTAAATTCAACCAGTTTGTGAGGTGACCTCTGGTCTGTGGTTACCGGAGAAGTAATTGAAATGGAATTTTGGGAGCAAGATCATATGTTAAAATCTTGGGAGATAAGGGCAGAGAAATAAGTAGGCCGAGAAGGTAAGGCCAAGGTAGAAAAGGTAGCATTTAGGAAAATTTAGTTAAGACTTTTTAAAAGAGAAAAGGGCAAAAGATGAGGTTAAAGCAGATGAGGAAATTTACTGGTATTTATTTTAATCATTAAAATACATTTTCCACAAAATTTTCAACTGTGAGAAAGGGTGATAAATTCAAAAAAGGTAATGTCAATCATATTACGAAGAGTATGTTTTTGCAATCCAAAAAAGCAAAGGCACAACATTTAAAAAAATAATCTGTGAACTTGGCTTTACAAAGGTATAAAAATTAAGTCACATCTGATAATTTTTAGTGTCTTACTTTTTATAACAAAGAGGAAAATTTAATTAAACTGGCTCTGCCCTGGAGAGTCTGGGATGCGTGTTCACTTATAAAGAAAGAGTGTTAAGATTGGTTAGTTAATGAAGTTGATCGTAGAGCTGAAGGAGATTGGGGTAAATTTATAAGTTTGTGTCATTCTGAGAGTTCTGTAAGTAGATGAGTTACTCATGTTGTGATTGAGAAAAAGAGACAAGCAAAAACTAAAGATTCTGAGCCAAAGAAAGAGAATAGTATTGTTTATTCCAGCAGCCAGAGTGGCCTCTGTGACTGTAAGTTGCTTCTGAAGAGGGAGACTGCAAAGAAAGTGCATTGACTTGATTTGGAGTAGTTACAACTGCAGCATGAAGAAGATGATATATATAGATGATCATTGAGGACCAGTTTCATGGCTGCATACCTTGCTGAAGTTGAAGTTCCTTCTGGAGATAAGAGTGGCAAATAAGAAAGTGCTTAGGTAGAAGAGCTTTTTAAAATCAGTTAACAGAAAACAGCAAACTAAATATGGAATTGAGGAGTAGGAAATGAAGGAAATGAAGTTAAGGATTTACTTTCTTTCAGTATGCTGAGCTGATATGGAATTCCTCTGTTTCCAGAGCCTTCTCCCACTCCCAAATTTCACTGCTCCTCATGCACCCTGGTGTGTGGTGCAGCTTCGAGATTAAACCTCCAGCCTTCTGTCAGGGTGAAGCAGTAGGTGGCTGAGATGCTCAGCTGCAAGTGGGGGAGGTGTTTAGGGTTCTACAGACTTTCAACCAGTCCTTGTATTTTCAGTCACATTTCAGTCTTCAGAGAAGGCTGGAGCCTTTAATTTTCTGAGACTTCTTGGCTACATAAATTGGCATGCTTCTTGTTAGTTCCTCCCACTCCCTGCCCCAATCTCCTTGTCTCCCCAACAAAATTAATTTAGCTTGGGATTTCTGTGGTCTCCAAAATTGGTTACCAGCAGGTCATTTTCTAAGCCATCAAAATACTGGAGCTCTGATCTGTTCTCATCTCCTCTCCTGTTTTGTTAATTTCCTTTTGGGTAAATGCCATTTTATAATTCCTTTTCTATCATCCTAGTAGAGTTTCAGGAATAAAGAGAGACACATGAGTCTGCTCCATCTGCTGTGTTTAGCTAGAAATCCCAACACCCAAAGTCCTTCACAGGATGTGTAGGGCTCTGCAGTGGGCCTCCCCCTGCCTACCTGTCAGGCCTTATCTGTGCCCACTCTTCCTCCTTCCTCCCTGAGATTTCAGCAGTATTAGCCTTCTAGGGATTCTTAAAGGCCCACACTTTTCTCTACTTCAGAGCTTTTTTTTTTTTTTTTTTTTTTTCATTTGCTGACCCATTACTCTGCTGTGTTCTTACCTGGCAAGCTCCCATCATCCTTCAAGTCTTTGCTTCAATGTCACCTTCCCCAAGAAGTCTCTTTGACCTATGGTTCCCTATGTATACAGTCTCATCACTTCCTGTGTGTTTCCTTCACCATTTTACCACAGTACATATGAATATTTGTTTGTTTGAGACAGAGTTTTGATCGTGTTGCCCGAGCTGGAGTGTAATGGCATGATCTCAGCCCACTGCAGCCTCCACCTCCTGGGTTCAAGTGATTCTCCTGTCTCAGCCTCTCAGCCTCCCAAGTAGCTGGGATTACAGGCGCCCACCACCACGCCTGGATAATTTTTTGTATTTTTAGTACAGACGGGATTTTGCCATGTTGGCCAGGCTGGTCTTGAACTCCTGACTGTAGGTGATCTGGCCGGCCTCAGCCTCCCAAAGTGCTGGGATTACAGGCGTGAGCTGCTGTGCCTGACCTACATATGAATATTTGATTGTTATCCGTCTCCTTCACTACACTGCAAACTCAATAAAGGCAGAGATTTATTTTGGTTACCAGTGTATTCCATGTACTTGGCATGGTTCTTGGCATATAGTACATGCTCAATAAATATTGAAAGGCTAGATGAAAGGATTATGGATAGATGAATGTCTTTTAAAAAGTTATAAAACAGTTCTGCCCAAAGAGTCTTTTTTAATCATTAGTATTATTTCAAATATGTATTTAAATACACATATATGTTAGAAATATATAAAATATGTATTTAAAAAATGTCATTTGTGTTATTTTAAATGCATTTAAAATATATATATTAAAATAATACTTATGATTTTTTAAAGATTAGGCAAAACTGCTTTGTAGCTTTTTAGAAGACATTCATTTATCCCCATGGATCCATAATTATTATGGATTGTATATTATATACATATATATAATATATATATTTATTATATATATATATATATTGTGTATATATATATATATATATATAATAAAGGTTTTGGGAATTAGAGCTCAGATCCTTCTGCTTTTGAAGCTTGATTTAAAGGAACATGGCACAGTAGTGTCTATATGAGTCAGCCCTCCATTATCTGGGGGAGAATTCAGACCCCAGAAATGGTACTTAAGATAAACAGTTCTCCCGGAAAAAACTTTATCGGCTATTTGTTATAGAAGCTGCTTTCTCAATAGATCTTTTACCAGAGCAGCTGACAATGAGCAAAACTAATTTGAATTTCAACTCTGCCACTATTACAGTGTTGCTAAGAAGTGGTGAGATTCTGCTGAGGAAGGCCAAGGAAGAGGAGCAAGCCAGAAAGGTCTTAAAACATTCCACAGCCAGGATTTTGTGCTATCTTTTATATCACAGTTGAACTTATCAATATTTTTTTGTTCATAACCATTTTCTCTTTTCCTCCATTCTGAGTCTTCTACATTTGTGCCATACTAGATACTTTATTTCTTCTCTCCATTTTTTAGAAGATTTTTAGAGAGTCATTGGTGACAAATAAGTAATACTATGTCACATCTGGAAACATAACTTGATAGTAATTAGAAATTCACAGACTGCACTTTCTGTACTTTAGCCAAGTATGAATGCATAATTCCTGTTTATCTGTGTGTAGGTTTATTTCCCCCCATTTAAGTAAAGCTCTCTGTTGATGAGGTTTTCACGAGTTTAGATTTTAAGAGGCCTCAAATACATCTAAAAAATTGTAGACAAATACTAATATGTTAGTGTTCCTCTTCTCTCAGCTAATTCTTTAAAGATATGTTCCAGAATTCTTGGTCTATTCCTGAAGAGCTCCCAATAATTCTAGACTTCTGAAGCAAGCCTGGGTATTTTGGCTTAATTTGCTTTCAAGACGGACTTGATTTAAATTACTCAATTTATCTCAAGCCTCATTAAGATCTGTGGTTCTTGTCTGTTCTAGTGAGTTTGAGCTGGCAAGAATAATACTCGTCATGCGAAAAGTCCATTAGAATCCTTCAGGAAGAGTGAGACTGGAAAATTGGAGACATATTATATTTTAAAATATGCCACCTTTCTATAATAGGAAAATGGGAGGAGACTGCCTTGTTTTGGCTTCTTGGGAAAATTTGGAAAATTAGTAAAATAGGCAGGCAGTAGTAGTTTAATGCACATTGTATGCCAAGCACTGAATTTAGAACAGTACTCCCCCAAAAGCATATGTGCTCTAAATTTTATTTTTCTCTTATGATCACCTGGGAGATTTGGATTAAATTTCTTCTGGGAAAGAGAGTCGGTATGAAGAAACAAAGACCACTATACCAATTTATCTGTTGGAATAATCATTAGCCATACAGCTCTTTCCACTCATAAAGTTAATGAGGTCATTATCATTCTTTCTAGCTAATAGATAGACATATTGAAACCTTAGGCCTTTCCAAAAAGTCTCCACAAGCCATTGGAAAAATAGACTAAAATACTCCTTGTTTTAAATTCTAGGCCTTAGTTCAGTCAGAGATAGTAGGATTTTTGCAGTATTATTAAAAGACAGAAACCAGCTATACAATTGAAATGAAGGGACTTAATGTTTTCTTTCTGTAATATCTTTGGAATGCTTCCATGACTTTAAGAAGTTGAGGTGTTTCTCACTATGTTTTCACAAGCATGTAACATATAGATAGATTTGTGACACAAACTTGACCAGTTGTTCCTCTTTTCTGGTGAATTTTGACACCTGCTAGCTACTTTTACACAGAGTGAAAGTGAAAGTCATAAAACAGAAATACTTAACCAAAGTCAAGAAAAATGCATAGGCTAAACAAAGGGGGAAGAGAAGCCTATTACTTGTTTCATGTTTCAAAATAAAAGATGAATGGGCTATCACTTCAGTAGTTGAAAATTCAACTTGAGAAGGTAGGTGGTTTGATGTTTGCCCTTGTTCCTTACGTTTCTAGATTTCTCTATAGGCTAGAACCAGCCCTGGATAAAATAATACAAGTTATGAAGAGAAATGTACATTTCAGCATTTTTATCCTTCTGAAGTGCGCTTTCACCCAGCTGCCATGGAAACATGGCATAACTGGCTTCTTGGAGAGTCTCACTCTTCTTGAGTTCCGGCTGTGAGAGCTAGTGAGCTCATTACAACTTGGATCAGAGTCCTGGAAAGTCAGCTCCCAGGGAAAGTGGACACCAGTCTCTCATGAGGGACTGGAATGGGGGGCTTTAGCTTTATTAAACTGCATACATACTTTTGCTGCATAGTCATCCCAAGCTTTAGCCCAGGACAGTGTCACATTGTTCACAGCTGTATTACATCTTGAGGGTTGTGTGTGCATCCTACACACTTTCACAAGGCAGAGACTTATCTCTTCCAGCTGTAAGCCAGAGGGAGTGGTTCTGCAGACTCCTAGCAACACATGCAGACTCAAATAACACAGACAGTTAACTCTCTTGAGTAGTAGAACTTTTAGGGCACCAGAACTCTGTTGCAGTTCACTGACAGTTACCGGATATACATTTGCATGGCTTCGGTAGCATTGTGATGGAAATGAGACATTTTCCCTGCTACTTTTTTCTGGTATGCCTGAATCGCTGTTTGAGAATGGATTGGACTTTGGTGCATAGAAAACTGGTGTCAGAAGGCTTATTCACTGCAGTGGGTTGGGGGTAGGCTGAAAAGCTGTCAGGGAGGATTACCTAGAGGCAGAATGTGTCATAGTTAGAAGTATTTAGAAGGAGGAAAGTTTGAACTGCTTTAGGGACGCTGAGAGCACTGCTAGAGTGGAAACCTTCCAGATGCTTGTCTCTGATACTCTTCCACACTAATATTCATGCCTTGAAAGAATCAGATCATTCTTGCCTCTCCCACTTGGATCTCTAGCTACCGGGATCTGCCAATTCTTAATATGAACTGTAAGATTTGGATGGAGCTTATGACCTCATTTAGACCATTTGCTCTGAATGCTGAATAGAACCAGGAAAATAGGAAAAGAGAGTAGAATTGGGGTCATAAGAGAGGAATCTTCTTTTTGTGAAAGAAGAAAGATGGTAGGAAACTGGGCACATGAGTTAAGAGACAGTGGAAAAGGAGGATTGGAAAGGGGAAAAAAGAGAAACTTTGTGCCAGTATCTTCTACAAGATATTTGGTTGGCACAAAACTAGCATTCAATACTTTTGTATAAGTAAGGGAGTGAAAAACTTTGGGATTTGATGCTTATCCCTTGGAAACTGCTACAGGCTGGTGTTAACAGGAAAGGGATCTGTATTTGACCAAAAGTGCATTTCCACGTCTCTACGTTGCTTATGTTATGAAGAGCCAAAGGGACTAAATTATGAGTGTGTGTAAAGGAACTCCATACTGGCAAGTATAGGAAAAATCTGATGGTACTGGTGAATACTGTTGTGCCAATCTAGAGGCGGGGACAGGAATTGGTTTATCATGGATTAATGCCACATGACAACTCATACCATGAGTTGGCTGAGATCACTTAAATGAGTAAGCAGTGATAACTGGGCAAAAGAAACAAAAGAAAGACCACATGTTTTAGGGGAGAGAGAATGAAGGATAATTAGAGGGACCCAGATAGATCAAGCGCCACTTACCAAAGGACAGCATCCAGGCAAATGTTAATTCTCTTCACAAAGCAATCTGTGTATATAGCCTTTCGAGATACTCTGAGATGCTTTTAATTTATTGAATACCTTTTATTGGTATCTATTATAAACAAGAGACTCACAAATATATCCCGGAGAGTAGGTTTTGGTGTAGGTGACTATAGTAGTTATTAAATAATCTACTAATAAAAGCCCACAAAATGGAATATAGAAAGATAGAAAAAAGACAACACAGTTTGGTGTACAGAATTTATACTTGAAGTTTAACAACATGGAACAAGAAACTGTATTAAAATATGCATTTAAAGAATGTCCGTATGAATCACCAGAGGATCTTAGTAAAATACTGATTCTGATTCACAGATCTGGGTGGGGCCTGAGATTCAGCATTTCTCATAAGCTCCAAGCAGATACTGATGCTATTCTTCTGCAAATCACACTTTGACTAACAAGGACCCACATAGGTTCTCTGTAATAGGTGTTGGTAGTCACCCGTGGTTAGATGTAGGTGAGGACTGCTCTCTTAACCACCTCTCAGCTGCCGGGTTATAAGGAAAGCAAGTCTCAGAACAAGTTCTGTCAGTTATGAACATTTATTAGGCAATAGGTACAAAACAATCTTACAGCCTGTGCCAGAGACACAGTGAAGTCACAATTCTGTCTTTTGGGGTGGTTGGTGTGAGAGGCTCACAGTCTGCACAGGCCACAGTCCTCTATTAGAGTGGTTCTCAAAGTGTGGTCCCTGGACCAGCAACATCAGCATCACCTGGAGACTTACTAGAACTTCACATTCCCAGGCCCTCCCCAGACCTACTGAATTAGAAAATCTGGAGGTAGGGCATGGGAAATCTGCATCTTTAAACTATCCATTCCAGGTGATTCTGATATTTACTCAAGTTTGAGAAGGATTGTTCTAGCAATAGTATTCCCTCAACCATCTAATTGTATTCTGGCAACTAAGAATCCAGTGAACCACAGCTGGACATTTTGGAATTCAGTCTAGGACACCATTTCTAAAGATGGAGAACCTACTGGATTCTTCTTAATGTAAAGGCAGGGAATGTTTCTAAATGATTTTCAACAATTCTCCTAATTTACAAACCACTAATATCACTGACACAAGCCCATCTAACATTAATTAGGATAATTAATGAAACCCCTGGTATAATAAGAGCTAAATATAACTGAATCACTTACAGTGGCCACCTCTGGTGTGAGGCTTTTTGATTAATTGCTAGCCAACCACCCTGGGAGTTCATTCCTGATGAAGACAACTGACCATCTCTACAGTGTAGCTTGAGCTAACACACACATACATTATAGTGTACTATTCATGTGAGGGTTTTTAAAGACTCTTAGAATTTACCTTATTAGGGCATAATTTTAACACTATAAAATATTTCCATTTTAAGTGTATAGGTTGGGTTTTGGCAAATATGTGCACTCGTGTAGCCACCATGCCAATCAAGATATAACATTTCAATCACCTAGAAAACACCCTTGTGTTCCTTTGAGGTCAGTTACCTACTCCCACCACACCCCAGGCTGCCATCTGACACAGTTGCTGAGTTTTGTCTGTTCTAGAAGCGGATATAAATGTAATCAAACAGTATGTACTCTTTTGTGCCTGGCTTCTTTTACCCAGCTTCATGTTTTTCAGATCAGTTCACATTGTTGCATTATCGGTAGTTAGTTCCTTTTCATCGCACAGTAGTATCCCATTGAATGACTTTACCACAATTTGTTTATCCATTACCTTATTGGTTTCCAGTTTTTGGCTATTATGAATAAAGCTGTTATGGACATTCATGTACATCTTTTTGTGGACATACGTTTTATTCTGTGCAAATATCTAGGAAAAGAATATTTGGGTCATAATATACATATATGTTTAATTTCATAAGAAACTGCCTAACTGGTTTTCCAAAATTGTCATACATTCCCAACAGTGTATGAGAATTCCAGTTGTTCCATATCCTCACCAACATTTGGTATTCCAATCTTTTTAAAAAATTCTATGCTGAATAGTTTAAAGTAAATTACAGATGTTGTTTTCTTTCCCCTAGTTTAAATTCAGACTTTATGTTTGGTCTCTGCAATGGCCATAAAGCTGAAAATGTTGACCCACATGACTTGGATATGGATTGAATTATTGCTGTTTCCTAACACCTCATTAGAATTGGTTTTGTAGGTGTCATTTGATTATGGCCGTTAGTCATGTATGTCAGTGTACTTTTTCTTTCTTTCATTCTTTTGTTTATTGATTCATTCAGTTGGTCAATCAGTCCATGATCTGTATTAAACCAGCTTTTTCAGAGAGCAATTGTATGTTAAGTTGCTAGGAAAAATGACAGTAGGTGACAGAGTTCTTATCTTCAAGGAGCTTTCTGGAGCTGGGTTCCTAAAATAAATGTAGCCCAGTATCTATCAAGGCTTGTGCAGACTTGAGTAAGAACATCACCTAAATATAGCTTCCTGCTAGGTGACGTGAGTCAGGGCTTGATAGACAGGTGACTGTAGAAACCACAGTGGCATACATTGTTGTTATTCCGTGCTGAACATTGGAATGATTGTACTGTAGAATATAAAGCCAAATATTTATTTTAATCCTAATGATACTTTAAAATACATATCACACACACAGACATATATGTTGAGTAAAAAAATACTCAAATGTTAACAGTGCCTATTTAAAAGATTTATATAAACTTTTTTTTGTAGAGATGAGGTCTCACTCTGCTGCCCAAGCTGGTCTCAAGCTCCTGGCCTCCAGCAGTCCTCATACCTTGGCCTCTTAAAGTGTTGGGATTACAGGCATGAGCCACTGGGTCCAGCCAATTGTGCCTGTTTTGAGTTTATGGGATTGTGGATGATTTATTTGATCATATATATATATATATATATAATGTCTGTTATCTGAAGTGAGTATGTATAACATCTATAGTCAGAAAAAATGTTACATTGCCACTTGATTGTCTAAGTCTTATAGCTATTTAAATAATGTATTTCTTGTTCTCTTTAATCTTGTGCAGCAAAGATTCACTACAGTAGATCCAGATTACTTTCTAGAAAAAAAAAAATGCCTGTCCATCTCTTTCCTCTTGGGAACAAGGACTACATGAATGCCCTTCAGGCTATTGCACTGTAGTCTTCAGAGAACTTAGCTTTCCTCATTGTCAAAGGGCAAAAGGAATTATTTTTTCTTTCCCCACATTAACAGAATTTTACCTCTGAAAGCTTGGAGCATACACACAATATTTTTTCTAGGCTATTTTTGTGGTGGTTGTAGTTATTGGCAAATCGTTGGGGAGTTTTGTCTCTGCTTTCTGATGAAATAACAAATGATCTTTGTTTTCTCCCTTTTCAGCTGACCTGAATAATGTCAGGTTCTCAGCTTATAGGACTGCCATGAAACTCCGAAGACTGCAGAAGGCCCTTTGCTGTAAGTATTAGCCAGTACTTGAAGATCTTGATATGTCTTTACTTAGAACTAAAAGTAGGTTGGGTACATTTTCACTAAGAGAGGGGAGAAATAGATGTCACAATTCCTGTTGCAACATAGAATTCATTCTTTAATATATCCTTGGCCTAGAGTTTGCCTAGAATGTTTTATTTTTAGAAGCATTCCTGTCACCGTTCCTCAGCTACTGATGTTGAGTTAAGATATTGATAATTTTTATTTTCCAACTGTAATTACTTTATTTTCCATCCATAATTTAGTGAAACTTGCATTATCTCTCCTTGTTCTACCTTTGTTTTTTTTTCTTTTTACAAAATGTATTTACTATTAGAAGATGTGACTATCTTATCTAAACCAAAATTCATAGACGTGTGGTTTATTAGCTTGAATGCTAACATGCAGATTGATGCTGTGGTAGAGGAAAAATGACAGAATTGCTTTCCTTCTTTTTTATCATACCTCTGTGGAAAAATCCTGAAGTGTTATGCAGCTCTATCATGTCATCAGATAGTTTATGTGTAACTCTCCTTTACCAACAAAGTGAATTATGATGTAATATTGTCTGAGGGTCTGTGTACATTGATGACATGCCCATGAGACAGGCACAGTTTCTACTCTGATGGAACTTACAGTCTAACAAGGGATAACCAGGGTGTTCATAAAATTTGTAGACATAAGCAAATGTATTAAGAATGTCTACAATTAGTTAAAAAAAAAGATCTTGTTTCTGTTTTCAAGATCATTTCAATATCATATATTTAGTTGTACAACAGTGGGAACACCTAACTGTGTGGAATGAGATTCAGAGAATGTTGGTTTGAAGAGGTATTGTATAAGCTAGGTAAGTCTAGAAGACTATGCAGCTCTCCCTCTAGGAAGAGTGTTCTAGTCAGAAGGAAGAGCATCTGCTGAGGGGCCCAGAGAAAGCATGACACATTCAGGAACTGGAAACATGTCAGTATGGCTAAAGCACATAATTCCAGGGGAAAGGTCTATTGTGAAATAATAGGCTGGAGAGAGAAGCAGGAAGCAGATTGTGCAAGGTTTTTAAAACCCAAGTTAAGGAATTTAGAGGTCAAGGGATTTGGCCCGGGGGTGACATAATCAGATTGTCGCTTAGAAAGATGATTCTTGCTGTGGAACAGAGTATGTATTGGTGCACTGTGGGAGTGGCAGGAGCGAAAACTGTTGTCATAATCTAAACCAGCAATGTGGTGGCCTGAATTAGCAGAGTAGTCATGGAGATAAGTGGAGAGAATTTAGAAATATTTAGGAAGTGGATTTGACAGGCCTCAGCGATTCATTTGATGTGGTGCAGTGGTGTCCAATCTTTTGGCTTCTCTGGGCCACATTGGAAGAAGAATTATCTTGGGCCACACATAAAATACGCTAACACTAACGATAGCTGATGAGCTAAAAAAAAAAAATTGCAAAAAAAAAAATCTCAAAATATTTTAGGAACGTTTACAAATTCATTTGGGCGCATTCGAAGTGGTCATGGGCCGCATGTGGTCCACAGGCCACAGTTTAGACAAGCTTGATGTGGTGGGTGAAAAGGAGTCAAGGAAAACACTTAGGTACTTGGCTTGGGATATCAGGTGAATGGTGGACTTGTCTGGTAAGGTTAGATGCAGAGCTATGGTGCTCAGGGGAAATATACAAACAATATTTAGGGATCATCAGCCTGTAGGTGCTGCTTGTAACTGTGGAGAGGCTGAGATAGCTCCAGGAAAGTGTAGAGTGAGGAGGGAAGAGTTATTTAGGACACAGGATAAGCAGCCTACAAAAGGGACTGCAGAGGAATGGCCAGCAGGAGAGAAGGAAAATTCCAAGAGGTTATAATGCCACATACTCCATGGGGAGACAGAACCCGTCACCAGGGTCAGATGTTGCTGGGATGTCAGGATGAAGTTGGGGAAAGTGCCAGTTGAATTTAGCAACAGGGAGGTCCCTAGTAACTTCGGTGAGAATTTAGACGCACAGTGGAGGTGGTGTGGTGAGTTCAAAAGTGAATCAAAAGTAGAGAATTAGAGATGGTATGAATGATTCTTGGAGGAATTTATTTATGAAGGGGAGAAGAGTGAGGTGGTATCTAGCTGGAGGGGACTGAGGAGGTAATGGAAATATATGTACAGTCATGCATTGCTTAACATTGGTAATATGTTCTAAGAAATGTGTTGTTAGGCAATTTTGTTGTTGTGTCAGTATAAGAGTGTACTACACAAACCTAGATGGTATAGCCTAAGTACACACCTAGGCTGTATGACATAGCCTATTGCTTCTAGGTTATAAACCTGTATAGCATGTGACTGTTCTGAATACTGTAGGCAGTTATAACACAATAGTAAGTATTGTGTATCTAAACAAATTTAAACATAGAAAAGATACAGTAAAAATATAGTACTATAATCTCATGGGCTCCCTGTTATATAGGTAGTCCATTGTTGACTGAAATGTCATTATGTAGCACAATATGTGTATATAAATTTGTGTGTGTGTATACAGTTGATCCTTGAACAACATGGGTTTGAACTGCTTGGGTCCACTTATATGAAGATTTTTTTCAATCAAATGCAGACCAAAAATATAGTATTCATGGGACTATATTTGTATGAGTATGAGAAGGCAGGGTGAAATTAAAATCACAGCCCCAGAAGAGATGATAAATAATGTGAGTTCTCAGAGCATATGGGCAGGTAATCCAGAGTCCAAGGGAAGGAAGAGATACCTCTCTTCCATTGTAATGGGTGGGGTAGAGGGAAGGAAGGATCTGTGCAGGTCCAGATGAAGAAGAAACCAGGTATCAGCAAGGTGAGGGATGTCTTACTAAAGACTTCCGTTTTTTCTATGGAGAGGAGAGTCCCTGCAATGCAGTTAATAGCAGTAGATGATGAAGCTGAAGTTGGGCTTATCTTTGTGGAGAATAAGAGATGGGGCAGAGCTGAGAACCAGCTGCATGAACCCAGAGGCAGCTGAGTGTTTCACAGTAGCACCAATCTGCAGGGGTGTGGTATTTCCCCAGGCACAGTTGGGAGCCAGATGCTTCCGTCCTGGGGTAGGCAGAGAACAGCTGGGCAAGAGAAGTGAGGATTTGGGCAAAAGAGTGATTAAAATGATACTGACAAGTCCCTGTTGGGTAGGAGAAACTGTGAATGCATGTGGAAACTGGTAATTAGGAGGTAGAGGAATCAAAAGGCTAACTCTTCAGGAGAAAGGGGAAGAAGTGGTAAAGGAACCGAAGGCCAAGAAGTTGTGGTCAGAGAGAATCATAGGTGAACACTGAAGGTGAAACAGTTTCAGGTGATTAGACCTAGGATATGACTATTTGATTAGGTGGCAGAGGTAGAGTAGATGGGAATTTCCATGGAGGTGAAATAGCAAGTTAAGGAACTGAGAGGCTAGAGTGATGCATGTTTCCCCAATGCCAATGTTTTTGTTGTTGTTCTTGTTTTGAGACGGAGTTTTGCTCCTGTTGCCCAGGCTGGAGTGCAATGGCGCGATCTAGGCTCACTGCAACCTCTGCCTCCCGGGTTCAAGCTATTCTTCTGCCTCAGCCTCCTCAGTAGCTGGGATTACAGGCATGCACCACCATGCCCAGCTAATTTTGTATTTTTAGTAGAGATGGGGTTTCTCCACGTTGGTCAGGCTGGGGTCGAACTCCCAACCTCAGGTGATCCTCCTGCCTCGGCCTCCCAAAGTGCTGGGATTACAGGCATGAGCCACCATACCCAGCCTGCCAATGTTGAAATCATCCAGAACTGGGCAAAGGAGAAGGACCATGAACCCTGGGGGCCATGTCTTCAGGAATAAAGGGGTTCAACCAGAGGATCTACAGAGGCTAGCAATAAGATAGTCAAGGAGTCACTTGGCATGTGGTTCTTCCATAAGATAGAGAAGAAATGCCCTAGAAGTGGAATTATTTGGAAAGAGAGACTAGGCCTTTCCCATTCATTTTGGTATCCCCAATGCTTATCACAAAACCTGGCAGACAGCAGGGTTCAATATGTTTTCATGAAATGAATGCATGAGTGAAAATAAACCAAGGCTTCCATTTCCTTATAGCCTGAAGTTAACATTTTTCAGCTATATAGCTGCCAAGTTTCAGTAGTGTTTAAAGGGCTTTCCAGCTCAAGGATTTCCTTAGGACCTGTTCATATATCATAGCTTAATGATATATTACATAATATATAATATATATGATTATATATATATTTATATATATATAATAAAAAAGTTGGGTTGGAATTGAGTCAAGGGGCTGGATAGAGAAAGTTTTCTTGCCTCTTTTTCTTCTCCTGCCCCTGCCCATCCCAGAGGTACTGCTTTCCTTTAATAAAGGAGTAATTAGGCACTGGTTATTATGAAATGCTATAAAATGTTACTGTGAGATCCTGAAAGTTCAAAAGATAACCAGTTTTTCCAGGTTATACTTTGAAAATCTCCAGAAATAGACCAAGTAGAAAACGTTATAATGACTGTTCCTTTCTAGAGTGTCCATTTTCACCCTGGCTATAGGCATTATTCGATTTTCCTGTTCAAAATATAATTCCATTCACATATGTGTTTTATTGTCTGTCATTTCAACTTATATTAAAATTTCCGATAAACGTAGGGAAAATGAGCGAATTTAATAATATACAAAATTTTGTCCGTTTGAGGTGATAACCTTGTAATAAAGTTAAGCTCTGAATGTAGAATGATTTCTTTAAAGTTTCACTTTTAAATCAATTTGAATTTTTCTGCATTTCCTTTCTGAGCGTGACTTTTCTAATATGTGAAAAAAATTCAGGTATGCCAAAATTAAAGTGTATTTATCTAAGTATTGAGTTCTCATTAATGCTAGGAGGGTGCCATGTATAGTAAGACTGTAGAATGAAGAGTTCACCCCATCCTTTTATTATTGAAAATATGTGTGGTCACATTACTTACTAACTTTTCAATATGTAAGAATTTTCTCTTAATTTTATATTTGCTTTGATTTAGCTTCCAGGTTTTTGTCATTTCTAAGCTTGCAAAGCCATTGATAAAGAGCTATTGTCTGCGGTACAGGCAAATAAAACTTGCCCTGGCTAGCTTTTCCTACCAAAGGCACTTCTGTTAACTCTAACTTTAAGGAAAATTAATGATGTTATCTCAGTGATTTCCTGATGCCAATGAAGAGTTTGAATTACAGATGCCTTGGAAATATGCAGTTCCACCTCTATTAAGCACTTGATCTTATTTTTTTCACTTCCCTATCAATGTTTCCATATTGCAGAAAGCCAAATAACACAATTTTATCCACTATAGAGAATTCACTATTTAAGTGGAGAGCATCACTGTTGGCCTATAATGTCCCCAGTTTATAATCAGTTAAATGTTGCATGACTCCTTACTGCCTCTCAACACATTGTGAATGAAAATTAAACTTGATAGAAAAGCAGGAACAAAGATAAAATCTTGGTAAGCTGCTTCATATAGCTGATACCCCATTGAAAGTTATGAAGAAGGTAATTTAAGTGTTTTCTTTCTCCCTTTGTAGTTCTGATGACATTCCATAGGTGTGTGGCTTCTAAAATTAAAAAGATAGCCGACTTTTAAGAGCACAAATAAAAATGCACTTAACACAGCAAGTGTATTTAGTTTACTAAAGTATGGTGGGTTGTAGAGAGCACAAACCATAGGGCTAAATATACTGCAGTTGATAAATGTGACAAATATTCTGCAAACAATAAGAAACAGAATAATTTGCCTCTATTCAGCAACTAAAGTGTACATTATAGAGATTAGGTACAGCCTGGAGTTGTGTGAATAGTCACAGTTTCTGGACTTGCTCTCACCACGACAAACCAGGTAAAAAATGTACCGCCTTCTCTGTAAATGCACCTCACCTTTTGATAGTGCACTAAGGGTGACATTTGACAGGGTTCAATTGCTAAAGAAGACTCTCAGGACCCACAAGAACATGGCTTACAAATTATGCTGTATTGCCAAAAAAGGCTACATGACAACAGCATGACTGTCTGGATATGGATCCACAGCCACAGGCTGCCTCCACAGCAAAGGGTCTCGAGAGGCCAGTGTAATTATGTTGCCCCTCACCTAAATATCTACGTTTTGCATATACTGTGTATTATTTTCCACATAGGTTAAAGGCCATGTTTCTGTTACTTCTGAGTTTAAGACATCTTGAGGACATAGCCAGACTAATTTTCTCAGGTTATATGGCTTGACAGATATTGGTGCACCAGAGGGAGATCTCATAAGATGACCCATCTGTCTCCCAGAGGAAATACTGTAATCCTGTTTAAATGTTCCCCACTAGGGAAATAATGGTTGTCCCTCCATCTTGATGCTAAAGATGTTAAAGAACACCTAATAGGTTCCATTTTTCCAGTAATTATTGGTTCCATTCTGTAGCCATCAAACTTGGCAGCTTGCCATCCCTGTCCTTCCACCTGGAATTGGATGCCCTTGAAGTGTCCTTCTTGCACTAGGAAGTTGTTTTCATCAGTTTATGATTTTTCATTCAAAGCAAATTCTACCTGGCCAGATATCCCTAGCCCAGCTCCTAATACTCCTGTTTCTTTTATTACAAGTGGATTCATGCCCTCTGGTCCACCAGATATGTTGCCATTGAGAAAGAACATCTTTAATGGGAGATATCACATGAGACACAAAAATGTGTCTAGGCTAAAATCATATGAATAGGAGTCACTCCTAAAAGGACTTTGGTTTGGGTATGTCACAGAAATTTCTGTAGCTATCCATACCAGATTTCTAGCTTTTTAGTCTCGGGAAAGTAGGCCCACCAAGTTCAACTTAAATATCTGTCAATGATTCAAGTTGTCCCAGTCGTCTCTCCACCCGCTAATGGCTTTCCACGCAGAGTAATGGGGCAAATAGCTATTTTTAAAACACACAATATTATGACAGATGCGATATACAGCAGGTAAACCTTCCACCACATACCTAATACCTTTCTTAAATCTTCATCATCACAATTAATGGCCACACAGTGTTCATTGAGACTGTTATAAATCATTGTTCTTCAGATTTGACTGGGTAAATATTCCCTCAGGGTACTTCCTGACACAGATGATTAATAACAGATATGTCCCGTGAAACAAGAACCAAAAGACATTAATTAATACTAACCAAAAGCCACATTAACATTGCTCCATGGTGGTGTAGTCGCGGTTAGAACTCACATCTCATCTTCCAATATGTTGGGTAGGTTGGCTGACTCTCCCACTCGCGTCTTGGCTCTTTCAAGGAGGAGGAGGTTTTAGCAGAGTCCTCCACCCCAAGAGGCATCTGAGGCTAAGCTAAGGGAGCATATTACGCTTATTTTAAATCTCTCCCTAGGTAGCAACATTATGTTAGATTTTCTTTTCCTTTTAAAAAAAAATCTCAGCCAGGCACGGTGGCTCACACCTGTAATCCCAGCACTTTGCGAGGCCAAGGCAGGCAGATCACAAGGTCAGGAGTTCAAGACCAGCCTGGCCAATATGATGAAACCTTGTCTCTATTAAAAATACGAAAGTTATCCAGGCGTGGTGTTGCATGCCTGTAGTCCCAACTACTCAGAATTCCTTGAACCTGGGAGGCGGAGGTTGCAGTGAGTCAAGGTTGTGCCACTGCACTCCAGCGTGGGCGACAGAGAGAGGCTCTGTCTCAAAAAAAAAAAAAAAAAAAAAAAAAAAAAAAAAAAAAACCACACCATTTTGACTGGGTGCGGTGTCTCATGCCTGTAATACCAGCACTTTGGGAGGCTGAGGCGGGTGGATCACCTGAGGTTGGGAGTTCGAGACCAGCCTGACCAACATGGAGAAACCCCGTCTTTACTAAAAATATGAAGTTAGCTGGGTGTGGTGGCACATGCCTGTAATCCCAGCTACTCAGGAGGCTGAGTCAGGAGAATCGCTTGAACCTGGGAGACAGAGGTTGCAGTGAGCCGAGATCACACCATTGCACTCCAGCCTGGGCAATAAGAGCGAAACTCCATCTCAAAAAGAAAAAAAAAAATCTCTTTGGTGGCTTCCTTCCCCTTGCAACACTCTCACCTTTTTCCTTTTATCATTAATTTTAAGCCAAACCTCTTCTCCGGCCACACACACACACAAACACACACACAGCTGACGGTTCCCAACTCGTGAAGTTTCAACTTAACAATCTGTTGACTTTACAGTGATGCAAAATGATATGCATTCAATAGAAACTGTACTTCTAGATTTGAATTTTGATCTTTTTCCAGGCTAGTAATATGCAGTATGATACTCTCTCCCCTTGCTGGGCAGCAGCCCTGAGCCTCAGCTGCCATTCAGCCACAAGATCATGAGGGTAAACAACTGACACTTTACTGTGTACTGTGTTGCTACATAATTTTGCCCAACTGTAGGCTGATGTAAGTGTTCTGAGCACATTAAAGGCAGGCTAGGCTAAGCTGTGAGTTTCAGTTAGGCATATTAAATGCAGTTGTGACTTAAATATTTTCAACTTACAATGGGGTTTATAACCCCTTCATAAGTTTAGGAACATCTTTGTGCCCCTGGGATTCAGCCCTGGGCTACTCCACACTTAGCTGGTAGCAAGATAAGACATTCCAGGGCTTCCCTTTTAGTCAATTTCCAATGATCAAAGATTGGATCAATACAGAGAAATGGTGCTAGGCTGTGCACTAGATGACAAAACATTTGTGTGACAGCTTCAATTAGGCAAGGCACAGGGAAGGAGTAATCCGTTCCATTGATCCTTCTGGAATTCTTGTGCTTAAATACCAACTAATAGCCATGGTATCTTATTTTAGAATACTACCAGCCTTTGAAACTCTTAATTGTAGCTCCAGTTCAGGGACTACTGGGTCTGGCATCAAAACAGAAAACTAGTGTCATTCAGAATACCTGTAAGTGCCCCACTTGAATTATCTTTTTACTTGTCATTGGTCTCACAGGTGTAGCCCATTTATCAAAAATGAGAGTTGCTTCGGTTTTTTGGTTGGAACTCCACCTGCAGGCCAGAGACGGTGAAGCCCAAAGGAAAAAAAAATTCTGAACTTATATTAGCTTTTGCTTACCCAACCAAGGAATTGAATTTTTGTAGCAGCCTTGTCATCAGCTTGCGATTGCCTCCTAATCCATTTTGTTAACTTCTTAGGTTCAACTTCTCTCACTTCCGGTTTCCACTAGAAAGTTGTATCATCAGTAACGAATGTCAAAGCCTGTGTTACTTCCAACCAAGGGTAACTTGTTGAGCAACTTCAAAGGTTCTTTTATCAGAATCGTCTTTTCTTTCTAACTAATGCCTTAGTCATACTTTTAAGCTAAGAATGAGTTTAACAATCTCACTTCTGACAAACTCACTGCCCTGAGAGTGGCAGTTAGACAGGGTTCAATTGCTGAAGCTCACAGGACCCAAATGACAGTGCTTACGAATCTAGAGTTCTTTGCAGAAAAAGGATGCAGTATACCCACAACATTAGAACCAGAATAAGTGTCACAGCCACAGGCTGCCTTACAGCGTAGGGTCCAGAGAGGACAGGTATAAGCTATAATTGCCCTCTGTCTACAAGAGTCACACCAAGATGTATTTTCTCTCTTGGATCAAGAGCTACTGATGTGAGCACAAAATGCCTTGGAAACCAGGGAGCACAAATTAGAGTTTCAGCCAGGGTTTCTTATATCCTGCCAGTAACCTAGGCGTTCTATTCCTGTGTAACCAGCCTCAAACTCAGTGGCTTCCATGGGTCTCAGTGTGCATGGGTAAAAATGGTCAATGTTATTGTTAGCAATAAACAGTGGTGATAACCTGCAACCCATGGCTACACATCCACATGGTAAGTCACTTTGAAAAGAAAGTGCTTTGACCAGGACTCTGCACTGTGTAGATATTTTAGCAAGGCATCTTGTGCCAACTCCAGCCCCTCTGGAATTAACCCTTACTGCACAGACAGCTACATCAAAGTACAGAGTACAAAGATTTGCTGGGGCGGGGGGTCCTTCAGCCATAAGTGTAAGCTGCCTGTAAAATGGCATGCCTGGGCAAGAAAAATCAGCAAACACACAGCATTTCTTCCACCATTACTCCGGTTTTTCTGTTTCTCTGCAGAAAGAGAAACATAAATTAGGTCACAGAATTACTTATATATCAACATAGAATATCCAGTTTGACCTATAGGATGAACTTGGGGTTATATAGACACCATGAGACTTACTTTTTTTTTTCTTTTTACCACTAACCCACTTTGTGGTGCTTCTGTTTTGTCCTACTGTGTTGTCATTAGCATGGAATGCAGAATGGTTTTTCTTTTCTGTAAAGTCAGTAAGAACACTTTCTGCCACCCACTTTCCCCCCTTATACTCTGTACCTCCATGAGAAGTCAGAAAACCTAGATATCCTGCCATAACACCTGGAGTGAGTCTCCATGTCTCTGGTCTCAGTTGTCTCAACTACAAAATGATTTTAAAGCAACCTTCTAGCTCGAAGAGTCTTATCATTCTGTAAAAAAACAAAACAAAAATATATCTTACATAGAAAGGAACGGAAGGAGGCAGCTTCTGTGGCATACATGGAAAAGAAAAGAATTAGCTTTTGAACCTAGAAGGTTGAGAAGATGATTAGGCACAGCCAGAGCCTCAGGAACCATTAGTGGGATCCTTGTGCTGAGGTCCTGCCTGTCCCCCTCCAACACTGTCTGCTTTTTCTGCGCAGCAAAGAGGATCCTGGAGAATCAGCCATTTTTATCCTGGCCCCACCCTCTCTCACCCCCATAGCACTCAAATGTAGGGTACCACCACATGGTCCCCATTTTTCTTATTTTTTTTTAATTTTACTTTAAGTTCTGGGTACATGTGCAGATCTTGCAGGATTGTTACATAGGTATACACTTGCTGTGGTGGTTTGCTGCCTCCATCCCCCCGTCAACTACATTAGGTATTCTAATGTTATCCCTCCCCAATCTCCCCACCCACTGCGATCCCTCCTCTAGTCCCCCTACCCCCAACAGACTCCAGTGTGTGATGTTCCTCTCCCTGTGTCCATGTGTTCTCATTGTTCAACACCCACTTATGAGTGAGAACATGTGGTGTTAGTTTTCTGTTCTTGTGTCAGTTTGCTGAGCATGATGGTTTCCAGCTTCATCCATGTCTCTGCAAAGGACATGAACTCATCCTTTTTTATGGCTGCATAGTACTCCATGGTGTATTTGTGCCACATTTTCTTTATCCAGTCTATCTTTGATGGGTATTTGGGTTGGTTCCAAGTCTTTGCTATTGTAAACAGTGCTGCAGTGAACATACGTGTGCATGTGTCTTTATAATAGATCAATCTGCTGGGTCAAATGGTATTTCTAGTTCTGGATCCTTGAGGCATTGCCACACTGTCTTCCACAATGGTTGAACTAATTTACACTCCCACCAACTGTGTAAAAGCATTCGTGTTTCTCCACATCCTCTCCAGCATCTGTTGTCTCCAGATTTTTTTAATGATCGCTATTCTGACTAGCCTAAGATGGTATCTCAATGTGGTTTTGTTTTGCATTTCTCTAATGATCAGTGATGATGAGCATCTTTTACTGTTATTTGGCTACATAAATGTCTTCTTTTGAAAAGCGTCTGTTCGTATCCTTCATCCACTTTTGAATGGATTTGTTTCTTTTTTTCTTGTAAATCTTCTTTAGTTCTTTGTAGATTCTGGATTTTAGCCCTTTGTCACATGGGTAGCTTGCAAAAATTTTTTCCCATTCTGTTGGTTGCTGGTTCACTATAATGATTGTTTCTTTTGCTGTGCAGAAGCTCTTAAGTTTAACTAGATCCCATTTGTCTATTTTGGCTTTTGTTACCAAAGCTTTTGGTAGTCAGGAAGTCCTTCCCTATGCCTATGTCCTGAATGGTATTGCTTAGGTTTTCTTCTAGGGTTTTTATGGTAGTAGGTCTGATGTTTAAATTTTTAATCCATCTAGAGTTAATTTTCGTATAAGGTGCCAGGAAGGGGTCCAGTTTCAGCTTTCTGCACATGGCTAGCCAGTCCCAACATTTATGAAACAGGGAATGCTTTCCCCATTGCTTTTGTCTGGTTTGTCAAAGAGCAGATGGTTGTAGATGTATGATGTTACTTCCAAGGCCTCTGTTCTGTTCCATTGGTCTGTATGTCGGTTTTGATACCAGTACTATGCTGTTTTGATTACTATAGCCTTGTAATGTAGTTTGAAGTCAGGCAGCATGATGCCTCCAGCTTTGTTCTTTGTGCTTAGGGTTGTCTTGGCTATGGGGCTCTTTTTTGCTTCCACATGAAGTTTAAGGTGAATTTTTCTAGTTCTGTGAAGAAGGTCAGTGGTAGCTTGATGTGGATAGCATTGAATCTATAAACTACTTTGGGCAGTATGGCCATTTTCATGATACTGATACTTCCTAACCATGAGCATGTAATGTTTTTCCATCTGTTTGTGTCCTCTCTTATTTCCTTGAGCAGTGGTTTGTAGTTCTCCTTGAAGACGTCCCTCACATCCCTTGTTAGTTGTTTTCCTAGGTATTTTATTCTCTTTGTAGCAATTGTGAATGGTATTTCACTCATTATTTGGTTCTCTGTTTGTCTGTTATAAGAATGCTTGTGATTTTTGCACATTGATTTTGTATCCTGAGACTTTGCTGAAGTTGCTTATCATCTTAAGGAGATTTTGAGCTGAGACATTGGGGGTCTTCTAAATATGCAGTCATATTGTCTGCAAATAGAGACAATTTGACTTCCTGTTTTCCTAATTGAATACCCTTTATTTCTTTTTCTTGCCTGATTGCTCTGGCTAGGACTTCCAATATGATGTTGAACAGGAATGGTGAGAGAAGGCACCCTTGTCTAGTGCCAGTTTTCAAAGGGAATGCTTCCAGGTTTTGCCCATTCAGTATGATATTGCCTGTAGGTTTTTCATAAATAGCTTTTATTATTTTGAGGTACATTCCTTTGATACCTAGTTTATTAAGAGTTTTTAGTGTAAAGGGGTGTTGAATTTTGTTGAAGGCCTTCTCTGCATCTATTGAGATAATCATGTGGTTTTTGTCTTTGTTTATGTGGTGGATTACGTTTATAGACTTGCGTATGTTGAACCAGCTTTGCATCCCCCAGATGAAGCCTACTTCATCATGATGGATAAGCTTTTTGATGTGCTGTTGCATTTGGTTTGCCAGTATTTTATTGAAGATTTTGCATGCTCGTAATGGATGTTGGCCTGAAATTTTCTTTTTTAGTTGTATCTCTGTCAGGTTTTGGCATCAGGATGATGTTGGTCTCATAAAATGAGTTAGGGAGTATTCCCTCTTTTTGTATTGTTTGGAACAATTTCAGAAGGAATGGCACCAGTTCCTCTTTGTATGTCTGGTAGAATTCGGCTGTGAACCCATCTGGACCTGGACTTTTTTTGGTTGGTTGGCCATTGATTGCTGCCTCTACTTCAGACCTTGTCAGTTGGTCTATTCAGGGATTCAGCTTCTTCCTGGTTTGGTCTTGGGATGGTGTAAGTGTCCAGGAATTTATTCATTTCTTCTAGATTTACTGGTTTATGTGCATAGAGTTGTTGGTAGTAATCTCTGGTAGTAGTTTGTATTTCTCTGGAATCGTCGGTGATATCCCCTTCACCATTTTTTATTGCATCTATTCAATTCTTCTCTCTTCTCTTTTATTAGTCTGGCTAGCAGTCTATCTATTTTGTTGATCTTTTAAAAAAAACAGCTTCTGGATTTATTTATTTTTTGAAGGGTTTTTTGTGTCTCTGTCTTCTTCAGTTCTGCTCTGATCTTAGTTATTTCTTGTCTTCTGCTAGCTTTTGAGTTTTGTTGATCTTGCTCTTCTAGCTCTTTTAATTTTGACAATAGGGTGTTGATTTTAGATCTTTCCCCATTTCTCATGGGCGTTGAGTGCTGTAAATTTCCCTCTACACACTGCTTTAAGTGTGTCCCAGAGATTCTGGTACATTGTGTCTTCATTCTCATTGGTTTTGAAGAACATCTTTATTTCTGCCTTGATTTCATTATTTATCCAGTTGTCATTCAGGAGCAGGTTGTTCAGTTTCCAAGTAGTTGTGTGGTTTGCTGAGGTATGTTTTACTTCCAATTATGTGGTCAGTTTTAGAGTAAGTGCAATGTGGTGCTGAGAACAATGTATATTCTGTGGATTTGGGGTGGAGAGTTCTGTAGATGTCTGTTGGGTCTGCTTGGTCCAGATTTG